>VXBC01007691.1:851898-877018 GCA_013399945.1 Ploceus nigricollis
GAGCGGCCGCACCTGCTGCGGCCGCAGCCGGAGCCGCGCTGCCGGAGGGACGCGGAGAGAAGGGGAAGCGTGCCCGGTGCCCGGCGCCGCCGGGAGCGGGGAACGCCGGGCGCTTCTCTTTGTCTGCCGCATCCCTTTTTAGCGCTGGCGGAACGAGGCTTCTCTGTGCACGGGGGATGCTCGGGGTTCGTGCCTTTCCCCGAGACAGCCAGCGCTGCCGCCAGCCGCGGGCTGCCGGGCTGGCGCATTTCCTATGGGACGGGATAGTTGGGTTAGGTCTTGTTCCTTGCAGAGAAAGGGACGGGCAGAGGCTTTTGTTAAACCGGAGGATCAATTCTAATGATTCTCTGCGTGTGTGTGTGGTGGGGAGGAGGGGAAGGTAAGGAGGGGTTAGGAGAGGGCAAGCTCTGCTGAGATCTGAGCTAAAATCTCAAATGCAGCTGAAAGCTCCGACAATTTCTGGGCTATATTTTTCCCGTTTCCCTGGACTTCTTGAGTCGGGCAGTGTCCTGTGCTCTCCAGACTTCTCACAGCAGTGGAGATACTCGGTGACCTCAATGCAGAAATGGTTACTGTTGCTGGCAGTTATTGTATGTGCCAGATAGAGATGCCAAATATAATTCCGAGGCTATGCTAAAAGAGGCTAAAATGTATATAGGGCTAGATTATTCATGTGGATTTAAGAAAGGACCAGGGATGTGAGTCCACATTTAGAAGCTGTTAACATGTATGTTCAGTAATTGTATACATTTGGTGTCAGTTTTACAGCCATAACATAATAAGGTTTGTCATCTGCAGGTTGTAGGTTGGTGGAGCAGTGCCTCTTACTGCATTACTTGTGCTGGGCATGTAAATACCACAGTCTGATTTACCTCTGTAACACAAATGGACCCATGATCAGAGGAATGGCTAATTTTTTACCTCTGCTTGTCAAGTCAGTCTGGATTTTACATGAGCTCTTGCACCACACCTGAGTTATGAGATGTGTTCCTTCACTTGGAGGTAGCCAGGCTCTCAGGGCTCAGCTGCCAAAGCCAAGGTATTTCTGACAATGCAACAAGACACCTCTTCACACTCCAGGATGAGATTCAAGAGCAGGATGAAAAGTGCTAATATTCTGTTTCTTCCTTTGTGGTCTGCATGTATTTATGGCACAGGCATGATCTCATTTGTAAGTGAAGAAATCCAATAAAATTAAAAAACGTATTTGTAGGTATTTCATAGCCAACAGCTTGGAAAAGAGAAAAAGAGGTGAGAAGCAACAACAGCACCAAGCCAAAGTACATAATCACAGTGTACACAGTCCACACAGTGGAAAATACTGTCACTGATAGGCTTTGCCTGGGAATTCTAGATTATTGGGTAGTTACATTAAGATACTAAACATAATTTGTTGTACTTGATAGCTTTGAGCTTTACAGCTGAAATTGCAAATAAAACTTTACTACTCCTGTGCCGTGTTGATCACTAGATATGATTGCTGAGGTGCATAAATTGGATGTCAATTAACCTTGGAAGCTCTGCCTTCCAGAGGCGTAGAGCACATGCAGTGCTGCCTCCCATTGAAGTCAGGAGCAAAACGTGGTACAGCCAAATTTTCAATCCAGAACGTAACCTGTGTCTAAGAATGTTTGTAAAGAGTAGTCTAGGCCTGGATTTCTTTTAAGCAAATGTGCTTTTACTCATTTTGGTGATTACTACAGGAACGTGTGTGATTAATAGAGCTGATCTACTGCCATGGGGTCCAAGTGGTGATACAGGAGGCAGTAAACACTGGGAACAGCACTTGTCGTGCACCATTTTTACTACAGCTTCCTCCTCTGGGCAGTGTTTGCCCCTCTGGGTAAATTATACCTGTACAGATGCACACACTCGTGGGTAGATGCTTCAGTCTTCTTTTGGGTTTGTGTGCAACACGTGGCATTGCAGTGTGTGAAGAGAAAGCAGGGAACCAGGAGCATGGAGGGAAAAACCTGTTTTACTCTGGTGCTGCTGCTTCAGAAGACAACTCAAAATTTTCCTGATCCCTGAGATCAACCATATCTCCTTAGAGTTCCACAGAAATTCAACACAAAGGGCAACAATCTCCTCGAAGAGAGATCCTGGCAGGATGAGCATTCAGTTTCTAGCTGTTGGGCTCAGAGAGATTGGTTATCTCTCTGTGAGGGGCTCAGAGCCAGACCTCAGTGCTGGTCAGTGCCCTGGGACACTTTCACCACGGATTACAGAGTGATTAGGTTTCAAACATCAGTTAAGAAATTTTATTTGTAGTTTTACAAGTATTTTATGCTCCTTCAGCTGGGTACATACCATACTGCCCAGTGACATGCAGAGTTAATAATTAATTTCCACAGTGTGTCACCCCCAGGACCACTGCTTGAGTTCAGGCTGAAAACAAGGTTACATTGCCCACCATAATCAGGATTACAGAATGGCCAGTGCAGAAATTAGGTCAAACTGAACATATCTGTCAAGAAAGAAAAAAGTAAAGCACCAGAAATCAGAGGAGGGAATCTGAGGGTTTGGGTTGACTCCTACCATGCTCCAACCAGGTAGAACTGGCTTGTGACCCAGAAGTGTGAGCTGTGGGCAGCCATTTCCCCTGGGAGAAGAAGAAGGACACAGGTTTGAAAGGCAGCTGTTGAAAGCTGATCTGGTGCTGGTGGAGCATCTCTCAGCCAGTCAGTCCCTGTCTCACCATGGTTTGGGTAAAACAGAGGGAAAGGCACATTGCTCGTGGTTGTGTTGCTCATGAGATTGATCAGCTAATCAGAGGGACTGCAGTGGGGGGCCTGTGGAAATAAAGTTTTCAGAAACAATAAAATATACCTTTTACGTTTTGAATCATCCTTTATGCTTGCTCCTGTAGGCTGTTTGAATGATAAACTTGCCAGGGAAAGGTCCGTTTCTCCCTGTGTTGGCTGAGCACCAGCACAGTGAGATCTCACCTTAATTAACAATGATTTCACAAACAATAAGGACACCTCCAGCGCTGTGGCTGCTTCTCACAGCTGGAGCTTTGATTGAACAACTCGGAGAGTGCTCCGTGCCAGCTGCTAAACTGCCAGTGCCAGCTCCCACGGACCACGGCTCCCGATGGATGGCAGCTACCTGAGCCCTGACTCAGTGCTTATCAGCTCTGAAACTCCCTCAAAACCACCAGAACTGGTGCATCTGGAAGTGGATGGGTTAGTGTTCTCACTGCCAAAGGAGCTGCTGCAGGGGGGAGGGCTGTGAGCACATGTGGGTTGAGTCCTTCCCTAGATCCAACGTCATGGAAAGGGATGAGGACATAGGAAAAGGCACCCTGCATCTCCTGTGGTTGCTCTCCACAATTCCCAGTCCAGCATTTTGGAAGCTCAATAGTTTCAGATTGGTCATGTTGCTCTTTCAATGTTCTGAAAATGCGTGCAGACACCTCAGGTGCCCTGTGAAAGAGCAGTGAAAAGTTCCAGTTCTGCCTCATTTTAGTCAAATCCTAACCACAGCAGGGGTCTACAGCAAGGGCTGCAAGGGTGGGCTACCAGGGGCACTCAAGAAGGGGCTTCTTTGGCAGGATTTGAGGTTTTCATGGATATGCTTGGCACAGATCCTCCAGCCAGGAATTACCTTCTCCCACTGCATTCCTGGATCTGAGATGATAATAAATAATTAGCTGACAGTAAATAACCTGGTCTTAGTATCCATATAGCTAGAGAATGCTCTAAATCCATATTTACTGAAACCATTCCCATGAAGCTGTTCTCTGTAGATTAAGACAGGCAAGTAGCTCAGAGCAGATTGAGGGGTATCCATGTTTTTCCTGTAGGGAATGCTGACTGGCTCTTTAAGACCCATAGTAAAGGAACTTTTAAATCTTGTTTTCTGACATGTCCACTCACCCAGTAGTGTACTGCATCCTCCTAGTCTTCACTGGGCTGATTTTTTAAAATATTTCACACTTGCTTGAGGTCATCAGGCCGATGAACAAGAGGAAGGGAACTGTGAATAATTTTCTGTTTAAGGTGTTTTCTTAGTCGTGTGGGAAAGGTTGTTCCTGCTGCAGTAAATACTGGTAATGTTTGCAGATGAATTTAGGCTTTAATGTCCAAACATGTCGACATCTCATTAAAAAAGAAATAAGCATTTTGGTGGTTATTTACTGTTCTCACTCCCTTCTGCTGGGTCCAGTGGATGAGCTGCTGCACTTCCTGAACCGACCTGCCTTTTATTCCTAAACCAGCAAGGTGGAATAGCACTGAGGGGCTTTGGACAGGGCATTTCTCAGCTCAAAGAGCACACAGAAAAACTCCCAGTGAGGGTATTTAATGAAAAGTTATTAGATATTAATCTAGGATATATAATTAATTATACACTATTTATTGTTATGTATTATTGTGTAATATTATATAGCATATAATTAATATGAATAAGATATTTAAATAATGATTACTTTTAAGAGGTATATACAGCATGTGTGGCAAAATGTAACACACATATTTCTACTTGATCTGGAGGTTAAGTAAGAAGAAACACCTTTCTGCATTCTGGGAGCAGGGGGAAAGAAGGAAAAATGAAAGAACATTCAAAGATGAGAACAATTAAAAACCCAGGCTCATAAGACAGTGCCCTTTGCATGTTTTCTCCACCGTGCATTGCTGTAGAGAAGAAACTGTCTACAACGCTTTGTCTGTCATTTCATCACCTGTTAGAAACCTTTTTAGGGAAATGCTCCAGCTGGTTCCTACCGACTTTGAATGGGAGGAGTACGTGGGAGAAATTACAGCAAAATCTGGGTAAGACTGTAAACACCCAGCTCAAGTCTGGGCCTCCAATTTTCAGGTATTATCATCAGGTTTGGTGCGTCAGCAGGGGAGCAGCTGTAGCTCTTCTTTTGAAATTTCTCCTGAATTGCCCTCGTGTCTGCATTTTCCTCGCTATGGCTGGAAAGCCTCTGTGTAGACTGCAGAGATTTTGGTTGCTCTCTAGGAAAGCCTTTGTGCATGAGGTACCCACTGGGGTGTGCTTTCCTCAGTGCTCCTGCAGATGGGTGGTGATAAAAAAACCTTCCTGGAGGGAGCTGGTACAAATTGCAATCCATCTGTATCCCAGGTAATAAAAAAGCAGCAGAGCTATCCTGCACCACTCTGCTGCTCAGCGATGTGATGATCTCACTGCAGTGTCTTCAGCTGAAAAGATGTGAAAAGTCTTTGAGCAAATGGGTGTCCTGTGTTTGAGAGGTATGGATTTTGTAAATTAAGCCTGGTGTAATTCCTAGCTAGGCTAACACAAGATTGCTACATAAATGCACATCATTCACAAGGCTAAGAGACTGATTTTTAAGTGTTACCAAGACAAGAAAAAGGCTAAGCATTTAAATGCATGGAAATTTAAATGTCAAAAAAACCCCTCAGATTCCAAAGGAATGGGAAACAAGGATGTGTTGGTTTTCTGTGCTGTTTCTTAAACAATGAAATAACTGGCACCAGCAAAATATTTTGGCAACTGATGTAAAAATGGCAAGAAAAGAGCTGAAATATGGAAGTTTATCTGAGGAAGCAGTTTCTTACCAGATAGTTGTTCTTTGTTTTGAAACTGATGAAAATGATTTGGCTTATGTGATGTTTTTTGTCACTCAAGTTCTGAAGAACTGATTTAAAAGAAACCATTACAGACTTGATGAGTTGAGTTTTTCCTTCGTGTAGTTTTCCTTTAATCTGATGAATGTGTCAGTAGTGAAAAATTGGATTTTTATAGGGGTCATGGCTAATCAGGACAGTTTTCTGTCATTGTCTTCAATGAGATGTCTTGAAGCTGAAATTTTTAGGGGTATGTTTCAAAAATTCTTAAAACTTATGTTTTTGGTTTTATTTAGCATATTCTGGTCTGGCTTTCCACAATACTGTAACTTTAAAAGTACTTCTGTGATCTTGTGGCCTTGGCTGAATGTTTTTAAGACTGCTACAGGTTTGATTGTTGTAGCTGTCCAGTATTCTCTGATGGGTTTGTCTGAATTTCCTGGTGCTCACCAGTTCTGAAACTCTCAAACCCTGATGTGTGGTTTTCTTTGTTTATTTGGTTGGTTTTGTTGGGTTTGGGTTTTTTTTATCTGTTTGTTTTTTTCGCTGAGTGTGGCTGCTGAATTAGATACACATAAAAGCAGACTTGAAAAAAAACCTGTCTGCTGTTGGCTGTCAGTCCAGAAACAGACAAGAGCTCTCATAGTGGATACTACAGGGATGTTTTCAAAGCTGCAGCCTCCTGAATTTATCAGTGTATTTCCCTGTGCAAGATTTGGTATCTAAGATATGTTGCTGTTTAAAAACAAATGTTTGACTTTATTGGACTAATAGAGGTTGGCCTCTAAATTGTCTACAGGCAGTGATCTCTGGCTAAGTAAATACGTGGGAGTGTTGATTAGACATTTTATGAGGTGTTCTTTGTGGCTCTCCTGCTATTAAAAAAAAGCATTATTTTCTACGTGTACCTTTCTTTAGGCCATTGAAACACCATAAAAAGATTATGAACTCCTGTCACGTAATTAACATGAAGTTATTGAGTTATTTTCAGAAGGAATTTCACCAGATTATCACCTACCAAGAGCTCTTTGTGTTGTACTGAGTGAAGTAAAACCTTTATGTTTCACTGAGAGTACAAAAATGTTGTTGACCAGCTGGGGTTACTGCTGAGCACGTGGAGCTTTTCCTCCAGTAATCCTATATCCCAAAGAATAAAGAAGTGCACGCTGGGGAAGGGTACTGGTTGGCCATAAGAAGGACTACAGAACATGGGAAAACGTTTTCTGGTAGAACATTTCCAGGCATTTTAGGTCACAGAGGAGCCACTGGGGTCGAATTTGCCTTCTGAATAACCGAGCCAGAAGTTTTCTCTTTGTTTTAGTGACTGATGTGGCACAGCTGCTTTTGCACAGTGATCTTGCCACGCCTGCTGCTCTGAGTTCTCAGAGGGTTCCATCAAAGGTGTATTTCCCACATCTTTCATCATTCTGGTGACTCCTCTTTGAGGTGTTTTCAGTCTGGGGTCCCTCTGGAGCCTCCAAGGTCTGGTGTTCCTGGTTTGTCAGCAGTGGGCATCAGCAGCCGTGTCAGATGTAACACAAGTTTTTCTTGCAGTGCTGATCTTCCCAAATATAAAAGTTGAATCAAGGCTGCTTCTGTATTGGTGCCCATTGATCTGATTACTCATCTCTGCTTCCAAGGCTTTCTTTTCTTTTTTTTTTTTTTTTTAGAACAGGTCTACTCTGCAGGCTTTGGTGTAATTGAGAGAAGCAAGATTAACGACCCTGCAGCTCAGGTGCTTCTCCTTATGGAGGCTGCTCCATCACAGCTGCCCTCACAGACACTCCTACCCTGTAAAACTGGTCTCCCATCCTCATTTCCAGATGTGTGGTCTGGTACTTGACTGCATCTGCTGGACTTCATTGTTCCTCACCCCCCCACTTGTCATCTGAGAGCTTTTATCAGATAGTTTTGACTTCCTTCTGACAAAAATGTTGGCTGCAAGGCTGTGAATCAGTCCCCATGTGAGTCTATTAAAAGCACTGCTGCTCAATTTAATCATTTAAAGTCTGTTGCATAGGCACCGTATCAATTTTATGTTTTATTAATCAGAATGTGAGATATAAAGCCAAATGCCTCGCTGAAATTTAAGAATACTAGATCAAAAATTTAGTTTGAGAGAAATATAAAATGAATTTAAAGTGGCTCATTGTCCATAAAAATTCAATCCTGGGCATTAATTATTCCATCTTCTTTTTGTTCCATCATCAATCAAATCCTTTCTCTGCTAATCCAGTCTATCATCGTCATCAATATCAAAATCTCTATTTGACAGTTTGCACTTACCCTGTTCAAATGTCACAATATTAGAGAACAAAGGTAAATACTGTTCTTTGTTTGCTTTGTCTCCCAGCACTAGCAGTAAGGAGACAATCAACAATTGAGAAAAAAAACCAATCAACCCTTATTCCAAACCAGTCAGTGATGCTTCACTCTCCCTCTGGCTGTAGGACTCTTCCTTTTTAGCTTTTTTTCTCTGTTTTGCAGCGTGGGCCTTGGTGCCCTGGGTAGGAGACCAATGGCATCTTGATATTAATCTCCTTTTTGTCCTCCAAAAGGCCCCAAGTCAGCCTCTGCAATTAAAGAAACCTTGGAATGCTGGAAGGGAAGCACGTCTAATGCTTATCTGAAATTACACTCCAACCCTCCGACGTGCTGCAGAGCACTCATCCCATCATGCTGGATGGGCTCTGTGGGTTCCCTAAAAAACCAGTGGTGAATCAAAAGTAGAGGTAATGGGAGCAGGAGTGAGATAATAGTGTGTGGAATATTCAAGGTTTATCAGATATTTCAGTGTAGCCAATATTTTCAGTTGAATGCAGACAATTAAAGTCACCCCAAAGACATAATCTTACAGGAGCGTGTTCTTGGAATTTGGTGTGTTTTCAACAATATTAACTTTAGGCTACAATAATGTGGCATATTGTGCAGGGTCTGTGTAGGACAGATTTCTGCAGCTGTTATTGCAACTGTCCAATCAAAGAAATCTCTCTGTATAATTTCTACAATTATTTAACCGCTAATTTGGTTCTAAAATTGTCTTTCTAGGCAATTATTGCTGAAATCAATGCCATCTACTTGTGCACACAGAGCAAAATTCTTACTGTTGTAGCCAGCCTAGATTCACTGAATTGATGTTGAATTGCTTAAGGTACTTGGGTATTTAATGGATAATTAGGTCGAACCAGGGGTATCTGGACTGTGAGTCCTGGGCTGGTCAGGGAAGGGATGGGAGGAATCCTGGGGACATCAGTGGGTGGAGAACTGAGTCTCTGAGCAGTGGGCTGGGTCTGAATTATGGGCTGTTCCTCCTGGGATGTGCCACTAAGTTTGTAGGGATCCAGCTAGGAGAGGTTTTCAGAAGGTTTTCAGGATTTTTCTTGTTTGTTCTGCAGTAACGACGAAGGAAAAATGTGAAACCAGTATGGAGAGCATCAAGTGTAGAAGATGACACTGAGGCTCTCCTGAAGTGCAGGCTTAAACAAACTGAAGTTGCCATTTTAAGGTGCCCAGCAAGTTGTACTGCTCATCTCTTGAGCCCTTCAGTGGCTGGGACAATGTAAATAAACACAGTAAAGATTTACCTGGAAGATAAATAGCTGCAGTGTGGTGTTTGAGTTATCTGTGCCTTCTTAAAATTGGTTTTCCCCCTTCAATAAATGGCAGGTCTTTTCAGTAGATATAATTGTTAGCCAGACAACAGAGTGTGAAGTTACCTGCATTAGTTAAACTGCTGTAGTGCTGAGACACCTCTGCCTCTGCTCTGTGTGAGTGTGAGATTTTCAGGAATGCTGTGAACTTCATTCCAGTTCAGAGTGGTGCACAGTTGTTGTTTGGATAGTGTTGATTTCTCTTTCCAGAAAGAAGAAAGAAATGCAGTATAAGTCTTCTCACTCATTTTTTTTTTCTGTTTTTAAATCCAAACCATTTTGGTTGAGAGTAAAGACAAGTATATTGATTCATCCTTCCCTTTTTCTAAAAAGTTTGGTCCCTCTGTGGTGCCTCTTGTTTCCTTTGCTCTTGTAGAAATCTAGTTTGGGAGTAATTAACTTGAAAAGTGCATAAATCTTACCTCACATCACCCACCAGTAAACTAAGTCAAATTGTGTGCTTGAAAGCTGCTGTGAGCAGCAAATTCCACCTTTTCAGTATCTTTGTGTATATCTGGGTGCTTCAGCACATCTTGGTAGAAATAACATGGTTTTGCCTCTTAAGCACTCAATGTGTGCCTCTGCAAACAAAGATTTATTAGTTACAGAGCACCTTCCTCTTTTTACAGACTTTTTAATATCAGAATAATGTCATTAGTTCTCTTCAATACTATTTAAACGTGGGAAATGTTGTACAAAAATGATAGCAATTACATAATGAAAAGTTATGTCTTTTATTTCTATATTTCTGTGTGAAGTAAGCCCCATCTGAGTCACACTTAGAATTTTTTTGCTATATCAGTACTTTTCCCAGCAATAATATTGGCATTTGTTCTTGTAAATAACTGAAGGATTGCTGTTTTAGCTGATGCCACAGTATCCTTAGGGAAACAACTTTTTATGACTATTAACACTGTACCTTTGATTTTCATGTCTAAAAGGGGAAAATAATCTCAACTTGGATCACAGAAAGGCTTTCTATTTAATACAAGTGGATTCTTATGGCTGAGGTGGCAATGTGATTTGGGAAACTTAGAATAAATGGAGTTTTATGCAAGAATTCATATTTTTATTCCTAAAATGTATACTGACGGTGTTGATACAGTGGCATTTAGATGAGGTTTCTGGTGTGTATTTTTGCCAGTGGGGTGCAACAGGGATTATTTTTAAATACTTGCCAACCTGTACATATCCCATTGTGTGCTAAAAATCGTTCTTAGGAGTACTTTTAGGCTCACTGGGTAAGCTGTCTTTGCTGGATGTAGTATTCCAGAGGAGAGACATAGTGAAGTCACTTAAGGAAATGTCTCCTGTGGGTGCCACAGCACTTCCAAGGAGTTTGTGTTCCTGTTTTGTGTCCCCTCAGCTGGAAAATCAGGGGAAGTTCTTCATCTGCTGGAGGAAACAAGGTTCACATCCTGCAGTCCACACTGAGCCTGTCCCCAGCAGGCAGTGGCTGTGGTGCAGGGATCTTTGGGTTCATCTGGAGATTTTCAGCTCTTCTGTGGGATTTCCATGCTGGAAATTGTGCTCTGTGTGTGCTGTGCTCTTATTTTTGTGGGGCTTCTGGTGATGCCTTGTGAAGGCTGACCTAGAGCAGAGGCTGGACAGAGCTAAAGAATAAAGCAGGGATTTATTAAAAGGATCTCCTCCATGGATCCACCTTGGGCAGCACAAGAGCCCAGCCAGGGCTGCACCCAAGAGGAACCAAAATGGTCCCAAAATGCACGGCCGCTCACGGGGGCTCTCCCTTTGATCAGTTCTGCTCCATTTGCATCTTGCAGTTCATTGTCCAGTTCCAGCTTTAGCCCATGCAGTCCCATCCTGCTTGTTTTTCTCTCTTCAGCCCACGTTGTTTGTGCTCCTGGGCCTGAGATTTGGGTCATTTGTCCTTGGTGCCCAGCTAGAGCAGGAATTGCTTTGTCTCCCTGCTCTGTGCACAGAGCTCACCATCCCCTAATGAGAAGCTCAGAAGAGCACACTAAAGCAGCACAGAATCTGAAAAATATAAAAGCCAAAACCTGAGGCATTGCTAAGACAGCTGTATTTAGGTAAAGCCCATCAGCTCTGGAGGATTGGTGCACTCTAAGGAGCGTCTGTGCTTGCCACACCGACAGCAGTGTTTGCATTCAGCCAGCTCAGGCTTCTGCAATCCACACTATTGCACATTTTGCTTCCAAAATGTCACCAATTGCAGGAGCATCACCAAGGCAGAGTCAGGAATACACTCATGGATCTTGCTGTATTAAACCTTGTTTCTTTATGTATTTCTTGGGAAACAGTGGTCATGGCCAAGAGTTCCTCTCTCTAAATCCAGAGGAGAGGGAGGGCCCCAATCCATTTTACTGGGATGTATTTCCTTACCTGTGGTTGCTTTTGCTGAGTTAATCTCAGCGTAAAACTGAGATCAAATTTTCATCAAAAATCAAATTTTCATCTTCACTTTTTTCTGTTAGCTTGGGCTGACTCAGATCAGACAATCTGCGTGGTCCCAGTGCTGTATCCCTGCTCCAAGTTTACAGTGTTTGCCATCCCAGTGTGACAGCACTCTTTTGGGAGGATTTGCAGCAAAGAGGCAATACAAAGCTGAATGTATTTCTCCTCAGAGCCACCTGCCAGCCCTGATGCTCTCTGAAGGCAGCAGGCCACCAACCTGCCACCAGCACGGTGGTGTCAAACACCTCCATAACACCCCGAGAGGCTGCTCCTTTCCTGGCATCACAGGTCTCCATTTTGTCTTCGTGTTTGTTCTTTGACTCAGGCAGAAACCCGCTGTGCATTTCCAAATTGATGTTTTTATCTAATTGTTTTTAATAGCTCTTTCTTTCAGGCCAGCTGATTCGTACACTTTCCTGAGCATTTAATTTGGTTTCTACATTAATTCCATATCAGGGAGTAATTAGAATAGACAAAGAAAGAATAAGTAGGACTGAAGTTATGAAACAAAACTGCCATGTGAATTTATTGCCTGTGGTTCTTTGGGACCCAGTCATCTGCTACAACTTCTTTTAATAGCTCCTTCTGACTTTAATGTGATCAAAACAAATGTAGCGTTTTGTTCTTGAGTTACATTTGGATCCTGCTGCTTAGTGGTTGGCACAGGACCCAGAGAAAGGGTGGGAGCACTGACCCTGAAGCTTGGAATACCCAAAGCACCGGGGATGTAGTGCAGAGCCTGCCTGGAGCCCTGGGGTACACACTTCTCTTCCCTCAGGCAGCTCCCTGCCTGACGGTGCTGGCAGAAATCTTGTACAAAAACGTTTCTGACTTCTCTGGGGTTTTGCAAATACATTGATTTTTTTTTTTTTTGGACACAATTTGATAGTGCAAGAAGCACAAGGTAACATTTTGAAATATTTCCGTTGCTTTCCTAGGGAAACAAAACTAAAGCCATGGATTTTACCTTTCTCTTCCCAGTCCATCTGAAAGATTGACAAAGTACAACCTTTCTCAGTAACTTTTTAATCCTTCGGCCAGTTTCCATCACGTTTATCAGAGATAGAGCTGTCTGCTGTCTCAGTTTCTTCCTGCTTTCATACAATTCCGTGCCTGCAGAGATGGAGGGGAGCTGATAACAAATGCTGGGCTGTTATCTGCCATTTCCTGATGCTCCCAAGCAGCACAAGCTGTGATGGAGCAGCTGTCTCAGGTGGCAGACCTGGAGCCTGGGAGCTCTGGGGTGCAGTGTGGGGGTGCTGGCATGGGCAGAGACAGGCAGGAAGAGGGGAAGGGGCTTTGGAGGGTGTGGGTGAGCTGGATTCCTCTGTCAGGGATGACTTCCCTAAGAGAGAATTCCTGTTTTATTGTGGCAGAGGGGCACTGGCCTGTGCCTGAGCCTGGCAAACAAACTTGAATTTGGCCATGATGCCGAGTGGGGAGCCAGGAGCCTCTTCTGGGTGTGGGGACAGAGAGGGATGACAAGCATCAAAATGTTACCTCATGCTTCTTGCACTATCAAATTGCATCAAAAATCAGTGTATTTGCAAAACCCCAGAGAAGTCAGAAACGTTTTTGTAGAAGATTTCTTTGTCCTCACTTCCCAGGGATCAACCACCACGAGTGCAGCTGCAAAGACATGACTGGCACAGTTGTTGTTTCCTTCCTTCAGCACACGGTACCAAGAAATACAAATTATCTCTTAAAAGGTCTGACCTATTTCTCCAGGCTTTTCTCATTTGAGACAAAACTCCTGTCAGCACTTGGTGTTGTTTACACAAACACGTGTACACGTGCAATAGTCCTCTTTTATTCCATGAGCATCATCCTGCTGAGTGCTCCCTTACAGCTCTGGGTCCTGCATTTACCACTGTGGCAGAAATTTAAACTTTTCAGCAGTTTTCCACAGTGCAATTGTCAAAAACCCGCCAAAACCCACCCCAGACTCCCTCAGTGCACATTTCAAAGATACAAAATTATATTTTGTCTTCCAAGTTATCTTGCATTTAAGTTATCAAGTGTCAAACACTCAACAACTTTCTCAAAATAAGCTTTTCCTCTGAGAGATTATTCAAAAATTGTTAACTAACTGGTATCAAGTTTTTTGGGTAATCCCATGAAGAGGTGATGCAAATCACTGGTGCTCAGCCATTTCTTTGGGGAGAGGAAAAAAAGAGGACACGCTGCAGTGGGGAGATTTCAGATCAGTGATTTACATTATCATAAAGTGTGATTTAAGCTTTTATGGTAAAACAAGATGAAATTAACATAAACTTTAGTGCAAAAATAGCAACATGTTCCAGTTGGAGCTTTCAGAAAATGCTTAGAAGCAAATAGCAAGTTGGGCTCTTGGAAGCTTCTCTTTCCCTGCTCATCCCTGGAATGAAACTAAAACCTCCTCATCACTCCTGGGTAGCTAGGTCAGGGCTTGTGGAGGTGCTCCCATGGTTACAGGAGTGAAAAGGGAGGATCCCAGTAGGAAGTCATCCTATTTAGAGTTTGCTGAACTCTGCCTGTAATTCTCTGGATGTGACAACCGAGTGCAGCATCCTGCATGGCTCCTCCCTGGCTCCTGATATTCGGTGTTTTAGCTGCTGGAGTGCTACTCCTCATTAGTGGCTGCAATATTACAGCCAAGATTTGCATCAAGGCTTTAGTGAGCCACAGGCTGAGATTTTACAATATCCCATTTTTCATCATTTTTTGTCAAAGGAAATAAAAACCCCTCCTAAGTACTCAGGGGTTTCTGAAGGCTCAGTTTTAAGCACCATGGGTAGTTCAGGCAGCAGGGCTCAGTAATTTTCAGTGAGTCAGTAGCACCAGAGCTGCTGAGAGTTACAGAGGCGTTTGGGTGCCTGCAGTTGCAGATGGGAGCCTGCAAGATCACTGGAGGAATTTAGGAATTGCACAGGAGCTGCACTGCCTCTTCAAGGGGCTGGTGGCTTCTCAAGTGAGTAGGTGTTAGCTGGCAGCTCCTCCAAGTCTTACGAGGCACTTACATGCCTCATTTGTAAATCTGCCCCTGAGGCACTTGTGATGAATTGTTCCAAGCTCTGCATTAGTTTCGTGTTTGCTTTGCCATCCGTGCAGGCTCTGGTTTGTTGGCAAGGTTACGTGTTGCAGGTCATTCTTTCAGCAGCTTTCACTCACCTCCGAGTCTCTTTACTTGCCTTTAGTGTTAAACATAAAACACCAGCCCTTCGTGTTACTGGTACTTAAGGAATTAAAAATAGCTGGCACACACCAGCGTTAATTTTGCAGCAGCTGAGCAGAGTTGATGCAAGGTGCTTGGGCTGTTCAGTGCTGCCTGTGAGCAAAGGCTGCTCCTTACTTCTGACTCTGACTTATGGCTCTCAAGAGCCACAAATGCTCTTTTAAAGGTGAAAGAATCTTTGCCCTGTGCACGTGTTCATATGTGTTTCATGCTCTTTTATATGGCAAGGAACGTTTTGGTAGCTGTGCTAGACTGGAATATGAAGTAAATGTATTTCTGTGTGAATGTATGGCTGCAGACTTTGTCTATGTGCTTTTCTGAATCCCTACTTTCCCCCCATGTTTCTGTAAGTCCAGCATCTGTTTATCTGAAGGTGATATCTTTAGAGTTGCTGTTTTCATGAATATTTGATCTGATATAGGGTGCCCAGCTCCGTGATTTATGTTAATGAATCAACAATTACTGCAATTTCAGAATATATGAAAGAAATGGAAACTAGCTCTCTCCCTATATTTATTTCCTCAAATTTGTATTCACTCCTGATTTGCATTTTGACTCGAGAGCCACCCACAGTGCTTCACACAGGTTGGTGTAGCTGGGGAGGCTCTGCAGCAGAGCAGCCTCCTCCTCACTCTGTGGCTGCCTTCCCCCTGCATGGAGTGCAAGGCTGCCTGCCCAGCTGGGCCAGGGCATGCCACGAGGGTCACACCCAACAGGCTGCAGGATTTCTTCATGATTTTGGGACATTTAACCTCACACTGCTTCTTTGCCTTTGCAGACTTTGTCTTCCTTCCAATCTACCCTTCAGCTCCTCCACACACAGCTGCACCAGGCACCTGCCGGGGGAGAAGTGGGCAGAATGCTGGAAATAATCACACCAGAGAGCCCTTTCACAAAATTGTCATGAAAGCTGGGAAGAATTGAGCAAGCCTTCCAGGCTCTGCTCCCTGCAGCACACATTGCACACCCAGAGCTGGTGGAATGAGCAGCAGCACTGCAGCTGCTGCAGCATTTCCCACCAAGGGTGCCACACACACTCTGCACGTGTGCTTTGAGCTGTGCATGGCCACAGAAGGGATGTGCACATTTTCAGGGTGGTTCCTGTGCCTCCTGTCACTGCTCTCCTTGCTGCTCAGCAGGGGAATTAATGGGACATGGGAGGGGTGACATGTTTGTTAGAGGAGATGGATGAACATTTCTGTTTATCCTGCCTGCCCAGCTCTCTGTGAGTCTCCATCGCTGCCATCCTTGGCCTTTGCTTCGTAAGGATGGAGCATATTCAAATTCTTCAGCCTGGAAAAGATGGAGTTTTTTGCAATCATGAATTACCATCCATGGAAGTGATCAAAGTAGTGAATAGAGACTCACTGCTGGCTCTTTTCATTTATTTGTGTTTATTTGTTACATATCTCCATAAACCTGGGCTTCTCACCACTAACTGCTGGGCAAAAGGCAGGCTCAAAGGTCACCTTTCCCCAACAGCTCCCAATGCTTCTGTGTCCTGTCCAGCCCACTGCTGATGGGCAAAGCCTTCTGTACTGCTCTGGAGTCGTTTTCCTCTTCCATTCAACTTCCCAAATTACTCTGTGGGTGTTTTGGCCCATACAGGCAACACAGTTCCTAGGTCAGGTGTTCAGGAGAGAAATGTGAACATCTTCTGCCACCACAAAACTGGATTTTTCTCCCTTTCCCCAGACATGCATTCTTTGCTGATGAAAGCATTTGCAAGTGAGGAAATGTCTGTCTTCCACTTCTCCTAGCTGAAGGCACAGCCAATTTACTTCAGGAAGCTACAAGGGGCATTTTTTAATTAATCCTTTCCGTGAATGTTGACATTGCATTGCATGATTGGGATAATGGGCTCTAAACTCAGTGGCTCAGGGTTGTTTTCCAATTACCATTTTGCAAAGATAAAGGAGAGGGAGTGCAGTGAGGTTCTCCAAAAATGCCTTCTCTTATGTCAAGGTCGTATTTTTCAATCAAACCTCTTCCATAAACCTTCTTCCATTACCTTCTTTTCTGGCATTTCTAATTCTTGGGCAACTACAGAATTCTGCATGGTTATTGTAAAACATGACATTAAGGTAGGTTGCTACTTATCCTCAGGAAACATCCCGAAATCTGCTGGATTAGGGCTTGCAGGGTTTGCAAACTGCATGAAGATAGTTTCAATCTGGCTAGTGAACAAGGTAGACTGAGCAGAGTGGGTCTGTCAGCAGTGGAGTGGAGTCAGCATTTTATTACTTAGAGCCCTGAAAGTGATTCAATGAAATTAACAGAAAAAACCAATTACATCAAATTGCTATGGCAGATATGTGGACTGAAAGTGCAGTGTAATAAACTCATATTCATATCAAAATGGAAAATCATATGTAGTGTAGGGCTAATCATGATTTTTTTTTGCATTTGTAATGAGCTCATTTCTAAATGAACGCAGTGATTTCATGGCAGTGTTGATTTTCCTCACCTGCAGTGCACTCACTGTGTTATTAATGTCATTTATGAGCAGTGTTGCACTGATGCCTCAAGGTGTGCATTGGCTGGGGTCCTGTTTTTAATGGTTTAGTGCATCAGGAAGTCTGGCATTGATACACACCTGGTAATTTTTTGTCATAACACAGGATACCTGTATTTGTACTCTCTTCTTTGAACCTCTCAGCTCATTCCTCCTCTAAAGGGGCTCAGTGAGTGGAGGGAGGATGTGAATGAGGCACCTGAAGCATCTTCCATGCAACTTCTCTCCAGCTAAAGTGGGCTCATGATGGGGAGTTTCTGCACTGCAAGCAGAATTCATTTGCTGTTAATTTATTGAAAAAGGCTGAATATTGCTGATCAGGGTAGGAGAAGCCTCCATGTGACTGTTTGTGTTGAATTGTTGTTGACAGCACTCCAGTTTGGTCCTAGCACTCCAATGGTGCCTCATGATTTACTAACTATTACCTTTACATATTTAGAAGAATTCCCTGTTACAGCAATCAAATAAGTGAACTATTATTGAGCCATATATGTTGATAATTAAGTGATGAGGTGACTGGATTTCAAGGTGCAAGTGCAACCAGTACAATTTACAGTTCACACTAAACCTCACTAGTTATAGCCAAAGTAAGGAGTTTTTAGCAGTTGCTTGGATAAATAATCTTTTTTCTTGCTTGGGCAGTAGTACCAGACAGCATTTCAGATTGTGGAGTAAAATAATTTAATGCCCAGCCCCTTTATGGTCATATACTTGGAAAGAATCTTACCTTAATGAGCAGTACTCAGACCTGGGAACCATTTGGGGGTGAGGGGAAGCTGTTGTTGCTGTTGGTTTTTATTAGTGTATAACCAGAGGAAATGCACTGACACAGCAATGATGCTGCAAGGAGGGTGCAGAAGTCTGGAAACAGGGAAACGTTGCTTTTGAATACTTACAGAATAGTCTTTAACTTCATAGTCTCTTTTCTTACTTATTTTTTAAGCCCTTGAAAGTTTTTATCTATTTCAGTAAATAATGGATCAAAAACTGGGAATGAAGCAGGGCTGTGAAGCAAGGGCTGTTATCAGTGAGAGCTCTGTCTCAGCTGTAGGATTTGGAAGATGATTTTTGCTGTGGAGAACAAATGCAGAAAGGGAAAGGTCTCTTGGGACAAGGCAGCTGCCATGGGCTCGGTGCTTTTGAATGCAAGGAGTGAGCACAAGAGGGTTTGTTCACAGTGCTAATGCAAAATGTTTCAAGTCAAATTTGAGTTTACCCTTTTTCTGAGTGTCTAGTTTGAGAAATCTGGGGCCTGATTTAGAATATGTGTTGAGAAGAGGGAGTTTTGACAATGCCGCCAAATTCTAACAGGTCTTTAGAATGAGTGAATTGTCATTTTTCAGAGGCTCATAATGAGTAGATTTGTCTGGATAATCATAGGGACAGTGAATGACACATTTCTGTATTTCACACTCCTGCTCAGAAGAATTTGTATGCTTGTATTTCTCAAAAAAAGAGCTGCAGGAATTTCTGTGAGGACAGAACAGCAAAATTCATCCTAAATTTTCTTTTCTAAAAAAAACTCCCTGGAATCTGTTTTATTGAAAACCCACATCCCTTTATCTCCAGGGTCTGATTTTATGATCATCTCTGTACAAAACCTCCTCTTGAATATTGCAGTTTAGAAAACAGGGGGAAGTGGAAATAGGGCCTTATGGAAGGAATTCAGCAGGCTCAGCTGCAGGAGTCCCACCCAGGGATGCCTCCCTGTCACATGGAGGGTGCCACGACCAAAGATGCAGATGAGATCTGGGAACTGAACTCAAATGTTGGAACCCTGGCTGCTGAGAATTTCAGACTTTCTGTGCTGGCAGGCACTGACCACCAAGAGAACACTGCATTGACCTGAGGCCGTGGAGAAGCTTCCAAAATGGAATGACAGAACTGGGATTGTGGGTGTGGAGTTTGAATAGAAGTGTGTNAAAGAATCCACAGAGTGGTGATCCTGTGTGAGGAAGGACACCTGTCAGGGTCAGGACCTCCCTGGAGAAACAGAGATAATGAAAGCAGCCAGAAGCTGGAAAAATCTCCGGGGAAAGAAGGAAGAAGAATTCACACTCAAATGTACCAGTCCAGTACATCAGCACTGGGGGATTTCTTGCCTTCCCTTCTTTTGAAGTCTTCAGTGGGTTGTGATTCATGATGCTTTATTTAGAGGGTTTCACAGCATTAGCTCTGGTTTCAGAGGGAAATGCTCATTCCCCTCTAAAGGAGCTGCCAAGACAGGTACCTGGCAGGATTCAGCATGGCAAAAGCACTTCAGTCTAGAAATTGTAATAAATATTTACAGCTATTTCTCCAGAGCTCCTCAGTATTGATAAAACGAACAGGTCTAATTAAGGAATGTTTGTTGAGGCTGCGGTGACTCAGCCACTGGTGCAATAAGCAGAGGAACAGAGACATTTTCCTTCCCTGCTTGGAAGGTGCTCCTGCTGTGGTTTTGTGGCACGAGTGACTGGAGTTGGCTGCCCCTCACCTATGGACCTCCTGTTGCATCAAAAGCTGCATCAGCCCATTTTTCAATGTCCATTAACCTGCAGCCAGAGTTAAGTAGCAATTACTTTTGTGACTATTTTGAAAATGTCTAGCTCTTAGTGAACAATTCTCCCGTGGCAGTTTGCTGTGCTCAGATTAGATAATTTTGGTTTGTTATTGAAAGAAAAATGTGAGTATCACCTGCACTGCTTGCAGGGGTAGCACTGGCAAGGCATCTGCCCAACTGCAGATTATGCTGTGCAGTCCCAGCCCCTGTTGGTCTGAGTTTTGGGGTGAGTGGTAGCTGAACATTGCTCTTGACCTGGATTTCTGGGATAACAAAGCCCAGGAGAATAGGCCTATAGAATTTTAGATGGGTGTAATTGGTGAGTTTTGTAGAAATGAGACTTCCTTTAAAAATCTCTACAGCTCAGCAGAGAACACTCTGTGAATTCCTGTAGGGTCATTCATGAGTTCCACAGAAATTTGTTGAATTTCGTAGAATTTCACCATAAAATAATAGTTTATAACCTCAGCTTACTCATTGTGCCATTCTCATTGGCAGAAAAACCTCTTTTACTGTGAGGGTGGTCAAATACATACAACAATATAAAACTCTTTGCAGGGACATTGCACAGAGGCTGAGGTGATGATTGACAAAGCCCCTTCAGGAAGGAGAAATTTTATCATGCAAACAGGGGTGGTCTCAGCCATGAACACCCTGCATGGTGCCAGGATCTCAGCCACAACAGTGCGGCTTCTGCTGCCTTGCTTGGAAGAAGGCAAGAATGAAGAAACAGCTCCAAAACTATAAAGGAGAGGGAGTGCAGTGAGGCTCTCCAAAAATGCCTTCTCTTATGCCAAGGTCGTATTTTTCAATCAAACCTCTTCCATAAACCTTCTTCCATTACCTTCTTTTCTGGCATTTCTAATTCTTGGGCAACTACAGAATTCTGCATGGTTATTGTAAAACATGACATTAAGGTAGGTTGCTACTTATCCTCAGGAAACATCCTGAAATCTGCTGGATTAGGGCTTGCAGGGTTTTCAAACTGCATGAAGATAGTTTCAATCTGGCTAGTGAACAAGGTAGACTGAGCAGAGTGGGTCTGTCAGCAGTGGAGTGGAGTCAGCATTTTATTACTTAGAGCCCTGAAAGTGATTCAATGAAATTAACAGAAAAAACCAATTCTATCAAATTGCTATGGCAGATATGTGGACTGAAAGTGCAGGAAAACAGTAGGTAGCAGAAGGTAGGGGTAGGAGAAGTAGTTAGAACATGGATAACACAAGTTTTTGTCTAAGATGGTGTCCTCTACAGAAGATTGCATCTCCCAGCAAGGAAGAATTGAGTTAATTGTTCAGAAACTTGGGCCACCTACTCATTTTTCCTTGCCCTGCCAGGATCTTGCCCGTGTGGCACAGGTGAACATTGTGCCTCCTCCAGCTGATGCACTGGCCACCACAGGTGCTGCTCTGCAGCAGAACCAAGTCCACCTTTCTGTGAAGACCTGAGATTACCACATACATTTTTTCCCCAAAAACAGGGGGAGAGGCACTAAAGATTTTCCAGGAAGATATGAGTCAAATACAAAAAGCAAGGTTTCCACTAAATGGATACACCTGCGGGAAACAGGCTTTGAAGGTGTGACCAGATTGTGCAGAATTTGTTATAAACAGCATTATAAATTACAATTTGAGTTTAGATGTCTCTGTTGTAGCTGTGAGAAGTCAGGAGCCTTTGGCACAAAAAAACCCTGAAGCCCTAGATTGTTCCATTAAACTCTATGGACATCCTAAATTAAGAAGGCCAGCTCATTTCAGACTGAAATTTGTAACAACACACCTGAAAGCCTTTGCAGATTTGGAGGTCACCCACAAAACAAAATGACACAGAGTGTGGAATTTAAAAATCACAGAACCAGTACAGGAGCTAAGCTTGAACACCAGGGTACCACGACAGGTATTTTGAACGTGGAGCAGGTTGGGGGTGTGTTTTTAGAACTGCTAAAGTGAAACAGAGATCTGAAACTGGGCATATCTGATTTTATTGTTATGGGCTCAGCTTTTATCTGTGGTTAGACCAAAGAAAGGTAGAGTTTTATAGTCCAGCTCCAAACATAATCAGTGTTTGGGTTCAAATTCATCCCTGCAACTCCCCTCCTAATGGTTTAATTCAACTCACCTTGCGTCCTATGCAGTTCCATGGAGGTGAAATTTGGCCTTGCAGCTTCCTTTTCACCATCCATGCACATATAGGAATTATTCCACAGGGTTTCTAATTTACACTGGAAGTATCCCTGTGTGATTTGGCTGAGACCATTAGAAAGAAAGGTGGTGAAAATTAAGTCTGAAATGAGCTGACCTGCTTAACTCTGAAACGTTACATTTATAAGCTCTGACAATGGAACAGTTAAATAAGACACAGTTTATTGTGTCAATCATTAATGAGCTGTTTCCTGATGATTTCAACGTGGGTCACTACGTAGGGTGATCCAGCAGCACATAAAAACTATCAGCAGCAAAACTGAGCGGCGAGGGAAGTAGATGTTGCTGCTGCCTTGCAGCAAAACGCTTTGCAGCAAATTGGCTCTGCTCAGCACAGGCATTCTGTGATGCTGCTCACAGGATTCTGCCCACAGCTCCTTCCAGCCTGCTCTGAAAGGGCTCCAAAGGTTCAGTCTAAGGTACAGTGCAGAAATGTGACAGATTTATTGGCAGGTAAAGCACCTGTGTTTAGAGTTTTTTTGTTGTTTTACGGTTTCCTGAAGCCACTATTTCCAGTGGCAGCGGGAGCTTACATGGTTTGTCAGTGCCACAGACTCTGTCCTGCTCTGGGTGCTCTCCACACAGCAGTGGTCTGCTTAATCAACATCTAATCTTTACTTGCTGGAGCCCTGGTNGGACATTCACTGATCCAGCACACTTGGCCTGGTTGAAGAGCTGCATTTCCATTGTCTTTTTTCTTGGCTTCCATTTCTCTTTCTGTCCTGCTGTTGTCCTTTGGACGTCAAGTGGTATCAAGGGTTTTGCACCCTGCAGGTCTCCCAGCTCCAGGGGCAGCGAAGGAACCTCCCTCTGGTATCTTGCTTCCTGGTTTGACTTTCCTCAAGAGGCAAATGCTTTTTGACGAGATAAAATATGTCAGCTGTAATTCTTAAATCAACTGAAATATCGAATCAGTTGGTATTCAGGAGCAAAATTACACGAATGGGCAGAAGAACTCCAGCAGATGACAAAGAAAACATGAAATAATGTTGACCATCACATGCAATCCTGCAGCCTAATCAGAATGCCCTTTTCAAGCTGCACCAAGAACTCATCCAGCTAGACTTATTTTGAAAAGGCCTCATAATTCTGTGGTGGATAAGGCAACATAATACCTAAGATCCATCAGGGTTTTTCGTTGCGTACATCTGAAAGGTTGCAATTTATTAGAAATAAAATTCAGCCATTTGCCAGTGAGAGGTGATGATGGCATTAGTACTGGCCAGGACTGATTACCCTGCAGCCAGGCACAGTGTGGATGTCTTGCCACAGCCTTGTCACTCTCTATCTCTTACAAACACATTCCTCTGCTGCCACAGCCCCGCTGTGAGTTAGACCTGGCTGTACCAGTCAATCTGCTGACTGGGTAAATATCCCTCGGACTCCCAAGCTGAGACCATCACCATAACTCCCCTTTCTCCCATTTTTTCCCCTCAATCTGTCAATAGCTACTTTGATGCTTCAGTTTCAGCCAGAGCTGGCTGAGTCACACCTGTCACTTGTTATTTACTTGTTCCAAACCCGAGTGCTCTCAGATGAACCGTGAGCAGCAGCAAAACTCGACTGGCAGGGCTGTGGGGAGAAGCACTGAAACTTTCAGTACACTCACCAAAATGTTCTCTGGGAAGACTGGTCTAACTTGTTTCATGCAGCCCAAAATGACATTTTCCCCAGGTGATTCACATGTTGTTTCACAGTATTTGCTGATTTAAGTGTGAGTGTGGGGATGAGGGGCAATCCCTTTATAGCTTACATAGAGCTTGAGAAATCCTTGACTGTACTTGTCTGTCTTTGCCTAGTGCTGGAAAATCTTTTTTCACCACAGTTGCATTTGGGTTGATATCTTCTGGGAGCGAATCAGTACAGAACCTCAAATCTCCTTCTCCAGGGTATGTAAAAGTGGTGATTGTTTCTCACCTTGTTTTTGTGAAATGTCCTATAGACACTGTAGTCTGATTCAGTCTCAGTTACTCTGAGAGCTTCACAGAGGATGTAGCAGTTACTCCTTACTGACAAAGGAAATCCTGATTTAATAATTTGATATTACTCGTAACATCCCTACCCATTAGTAGGCACATTTATACGTTGATGTCAACTGTTTTTAGATTTTATTATAAGTAAAATAAATTGCAAGGAAATCTGATGCATTTAAATGGGAAATGGAAAAATATGGCACATAAATTATAGTGTCATGCTGGAAAAGTAAGGAACTCCTAAGAAATTATGTGCTGCAAATGCTTTACATGAAACTTAAAAAATCCAGTGCTGGAAATGGAACAGGAAAAAATGGATAAAATTTAGACCTGCAAAATGAAGCTGAACTATGCTTTGTAATCCTACAAAACCAGACTGTAGGAACAGTGTGTTATAATCTTAGCTTAGGTTATTGCTTCTATTTAAATGGAATTGTTGTACCATGGAATAGCATAGCTGTTAAGTTTCCTGACATTATTTTGTGTTTTATTTTATACGTGTATGTATTTGTTTTCAGTGTGGTCTTGCTCAGTGTGTCCCAGTCCTTGGAGGCACACAGTGTATCCATTCAAAGCACTTCCTGAGTCCTGAGCTTTGTCTAGGTGAGAAAAAAACGTTGCTGTGTCCTGTCTACTGTGGTTTTTTTTGGGGATTAGCTCTACTAAAAATCCTTTGCCATCAGAAGAACCATCTCCAACACTTGCTGTTCTCATACCTCATGAACTGACAGGAGCAGTGCATCTTCTGGAGGTTAACTCAGAAGTTATCAGGAGACAACATCTGACTGGGATAGGCAGAGCCTGTTAAATCAGCCCTGCAGACACTCCACAGCATGAAAAAACACACGGGCTGTGTGTGTGGAGAAAAAATAAATTTGAATGTAGTGGAGAGGGAGCCAGCAGAACTGCTGTAAGATCTGGGCTGTAAAGAAAAACATGAAGCTGCAGATATATTTCTGTTTGGACAGCATGACAAACTCACTGGATTCTCTGGACAAAAACCCCAGAGCTTCTCCTGCTGCCAACATATG
>VXBC01007693.1:0-13654 GCA_013399945.1 Ploceus nigricollis
AGCTAAACCTGAGGCATCACTCCAAGCAGCAGAAATGAGGCAAGGCAGATGCTGGCAACCTCCATGGCTCAGAGGCCAATTCTCTTTTTCCATCCACTTGAGACAAAAGAGGAAATGGGGGTTGGATTCCGTGTCCATGTGTGGAACAGAGCAGGGTGGATCAGCTCCTCAGCCTGGGAGTACCAGGCTGCTGGAACAAGCATCTCTCAGCTTTTATTTTTTAAAGCATTTCAGCTTGAAGTACTCTGCAGGGGAAAATGAGAAGGATTTTCCTCCTGCTCTGCTGCTTCCTGATTCACCTCAGCATCTCAAACCCCTTTGGAGACTTCCAGCCCCAAATATTCTCTGTAGCAGCAGATGGCTCAAATATCAGGCAGAAGACGATGTGTGGCTGTGGTAGCAGCCAAACCCAACAAAATATTTGCTTCAAAGCAGGAGGAAGGACAGCATGTCCAGCTGGGAAAAGCAGGAAATGGTTTCTGAAAGAGTGAAAGGGGATGGAGAAGGGGATGATTGTGTAAGACATGATGTTTCAATTAGAACAGTCCTGAATGACAGCAGCAGTTCATGAACTCGTGTTCTAGGCAGAGTGGAGATGTTTGATTTGTTCCTGTGCATCTCCATCCTGGCACAGACATCAGGTGGTTTTATGGACAGGTGAGGGAGGATGTGGGCTGTGCATCAGCTGAGCCAGGAATGCCCCTGGGTGTCTGTGATCCCAGTGGATAGCACTGGCAGGAGGATGGATCCACCCTCGTGCAGGGCTTTGTGCTTTTCAGGATGAGTTTTGGCTATTTGAAAACACCAGAAGCCATCTGGGCCAGTGTGGCAGCAGCTCTCTGGCCACAGAGAGAAACAAAACTTTCCCAGGCATCGTCCTGGGAAAGGCTGTGAGAGGATCAGAGAAAAGAATGAGAAACAATTCCTACCTGTCTTGGTTTGGAAAGCCAGGTGTCTGCTAAGGAAGGCAGGAGCTTCCCCTGAAATGGGAAAATGTGAACCCCCTCCCTCTGAATTGTTATAAATTTGGAATTAAGGGNGGAGAGATAAAGAAAACTGCCCAATGAACAGGAGACAACTGCCATACAGATGGAAAATAGAATCCATCTTGCCTGGCAATGTGGGACATGATCTTAACCTGCTGCACCTGTTGCTGTGAACATGTGGAATGTGTTATGGAGATTTGTTTACCAAAGGGTGGTTTCTTAATTAGCCAATGGTGATGGTGTTTGGATTGGAGGACCAATTAGGTCAACCTGTATCATAAATGTCTATAAAAGCAATGGGTTTTATTGTTTCTTTCTTATTATTGATCAGCCTTCTGTAATACATGGAATTAATGCTAATTATTACCTGGTGGGGATGCCTTACCACGACAGGCCAGCAGTTCCCCTGGAGAGCTGCAGGCTTGGCTCAGAGGTGGTGGCTGGATGTCAGCAGGACACTGGGTGCCAAAGGCAAACCATTCCTGTGGGTTTGGGGCTTGCTGGAACAGCTTCCCCTGGGTTACTGTGCCTGTGAAATATCACAGGCTTGCTGCAAGAGTTGTCACTGCTGTCACATCCCTGTCTCTGCCAGGCAAATGGATGTAGCTTTAGGAAATTAAAATGCCTGTAAATAATCTGCTCTTGTAGGTGGCTACAGCAGCTTGGCCCTTGCTTTGAAACTTTCTTTCTTCCTTTCCCTTTCCTTTCCCTTTCCTTTCCCTTTCCTTTCCCTTTCCTTTCCCTTTCCTTTAACTTTCTTTTCCTTTCCTTTCCTTTCCTGAACTTTCCTTTCCTGATTGTTCCTTTAACTTTCCTTTAACTTTCCTTTCCTTTCCTTCCTTCCTTTCCTCCTGAACTTTTTTTTCCTGAGCTTTCCTTCCATTTCCTCCCTGTGGCCACCCGAGGACTTCTCCTTGCTGGCACAGCCACAGCTTCCTCCACCCACAGACCCTGGTTTTCTTTGGCCTCATTGTAAGAAATTCATTTCATGTTCCAAATGCAAATCCTCTCAAGGGTTCTCAGGATGCTAAGGAGGAATTCAGAATGAATAACAAAAAGAAGTTAAATTAACAAAAAGAAGGGGGGGGGGGGGGGTGGTTGTTTAATTATTTTTTGTTTTAATTTGAGGTGACATGGCTTTGAACCTGCCATGTGTTTCCTTCTCAGAAAAGGACAGAAGCCTCCTGCCAACATCATGTCAAGGGCTCCACCACATTTCACACAAGGATTTGTGGTTGCCTCTCACAAAGGAGAAACGAGCTCTGATGAGGAAATGATTGCACAACACCTCCTCCATCTGATTCCTTGTGTTTGCAGAACACCCATCCCCTGTCCTGGGGCTTTCCTGGAAGCTGAGGGAGAGCAGTTACAGGGCAAACAGATGGGAATGAACAGATTTTGGTTAACTTTGGATGTGGAAACCTAAGAAGGGAAAACTGGGAGTGAAGGAACTCTTTTTTGGGGAAAAAAATCACCTTTATTTTATTAAAAACCGGGAATGGGCACAAAGCAGCACAGTGTGTGATGGCCAAGTGACCAAGGCCAGCCTGGATGTGGCTCTGAGCAGCCTGGGATAGTGGGAGGTGTCCCTGCCCATGGCAGGGGGTGGGCTGAGATGAATTTTAGGGTCCTTTCTGACCCAAACCATTCTGGGATTCTGTGTTTTACCAGCAATATCAATGCACTTCAAAATCATCCCTTCAAGTGAAACACAGACAATCATCTTCTTGAGCTGCAGCCTCTCCAGCAGCAGGGCTGCAGGTCCTTGCTTCCTCCCAAGCAAACATATTGCTCTGTCATCAGAAGGTTGGAAAAGCCTCTAAGATCAAGCCCAGCCATTGCTGGCTGATCTCTTGCAGCCTCTCTTCCTTGTTAGAAAGGGAAAATTGGCATTTTTGAGGCAAACAAAAAGCTTTGATTTGCCATTTGCAGCTGTCTCACCTCAGCCACAGCTGCCTGTGGAGCACTCCCACAAGGGCAGGTGGGCTCAGCGTGTCCTGGGGGGAAAATGCACCTGATCCCACCTGGGGAGAGATGGAAACTGCAGGTGGGATGCTCAGGGCCACCTTTTCCTTGCTGTGCCACGGATCCCTCCTGCTCTTTGTGCTGCTGCTGGAGCTGCTCCTGCAGGGAAAACCTCTGAGCTGCTGCTGCTGCTGCTGACAGAGCCGTGGGTGCAGCTTCCATGGGGAAAACCCACCCAGCTGGGACGTGGGAGCAGGGAATGAGGGGGAGGGAACAGCAGCCAGCAGAGGCTCTGGGGGGACACAGACAGAGGCTGTCCCCACAGCTGCGGGCTCGTTTTTCCCTTCTCTCCAAGCGAAACACAGTCGGTGCCTGTTTTTGTTCGTTTGTTTTCCACGCGAAAGTCCTTCCGAACAAAGGCTTTCCCAGAAACATGATGCGAGACCTTTCCCTGGCTTTCCTGGAAGCGATGAATCACCTCGCTCCTTTTCTGGGGGGTCCCGGCGGCGGGGGGCGCGACCCGGGGCGACATCCGCGCTCGGGCTGTGCCACCTCCTGGTGGCAGCGGGCGGCGCATCCCTGCAGCCCTGCATCACTGCACCGATGCATCCCTGTATCCCGCAGCCCTGCATCACTGCATCACTGCATCACTGCAGCCCCACGCCCCTGCATCCCTGCATCACTGCACCGGTGCATCCCTGCAGCCCTGCATCACTGCACCAGTGCATCCCTGTATCCCGCAGCCCTGCATCACTGCATCCCTGCATCACTGCATCACTGCAGCCCCACGCCCCTGCATCCCTGCATCACTGCACCGGTGCATCCCTGCAGCCCTGCATCCCTGTGTCCCTGCAACACTGCATCACTGCACCGGTGCATCCCTGCCTCCCTGTATCCTTGCAACACGGCATCCCTGCCGCCCTGCATCACTGCACCGGTGCATCCCTGCCTCCCTGTATCCTTGCAACACGGCATCCCTGCCGCCCTGCATCACTGCACCGGTGCATCCCTGCCTCCCTGTATCCTTGCAACACGGCATCCCTGCCGCCCTGCATCACTGCACCGGTGCATCCCTGCCTCCCTGTATCCTTGCAACACGGCATCCCTGCAGCCCTGCATCACTGCACCAGTGCATCCCTGAATCCCTGTATCCCTGCAACACGGCATCCCTGTATCCCACATTCCTGCAGCCCTGCAGCCCTGCATCCCTGCAACACCACAGCCCTGCACCGGTGCATCCCTGCATCATTGCATCACTGCAGCCCTGCAGCCCTGCGTCCCTGCATCACTGCATCCTTTCATCCCTGCATCCCTGCATCACTGCAGCCCCACATCCCTGCGTCCCTGCGTCCCTGCATTGGTGCATCCCTGCACCCCCTCATCACTTCATTCCTGCATGCCTTCATCCCCGCATCCGCTCATCCCTGCATCCCCACATCCCTGCGTCCCTGTGTCTCTGTGTCTCTGCACCTCTGCATCCCCTCATCCCCTCATCCCCACATCCCCGCATCCCCTCATCCCTGCATCCCCACGTCCCTGCCCAGATCCCAGCCACCCTCAGGTCTGCATCACCAGCATTTTCTGGTTCTGTGACCCAGCTGAGCCAGCCCATCTTCCATTCCCAGGCCTTTTCTGCAGCTCGGTGCCGCCGCTGGGGGGCTTTGGATCCCGGCCGAGGGAAGGAGGAGGTAGAAAAGCTGCCCCACGGGTGCTGTGGGTGTGGCTGGTGGCCACGGGAGCGCAGCAGCCACCAGCAGCAGCAGCAGCAGCAGCAGGGATGTTCCCTTCTTCAGCCTGTCCCTGGTGGAACTCTGACCTCATCAGTGGCATCAGAGTTTTGGGAGATTCCCGTTGCCCGAAGAGAAATCAAAATCAAATATATCCACTTGATACTGAAGGAAGAGAGAGGAAAACAAACGGGTGTTATTCCAATTTATCCCTGTCTGTCTCCAGTGCCAGCTTCCCTGAAATGCTGCTATGCCCATGGCCAGGGCGTTTGGAATTAGGTGATTTTTATCCACACCCAAGGCACTCTGATGCTGTATCATGGGGAGGTATCCCAGCCCTTGCTGCTGCACTTTGGGATTAAGGCTATCTGCAACCTTTAATCCCTGCTCAGCTGAGAGGTTCTGGTCAGTCGTGCTGCCAAATCAGACTCTCATTTCTTTGCAGCCATAACTCTCCTCCCAGCCCCACACCGAGTTCCATAAATCTGTGTCTCCTTTCCCCCTGGAGGGGCTGAGGATGCTCCCAGTTCAGGGCAAGAGGGAGCAGTTAATTGGTAGGGAAAGAATAACAAAGTGTGGGCACAGATCCGAAACCAGGATTTATTTAGGAAGATTTTCTGGTTATTATCTACTTAGGAACAGAGGATTTGTCAGAACAGATCAGAGCATTTTCATCAAATCTGGCATCCTGCATGGAGTGGTGATAGTGAGAGGATGTTCCTGGGGGAAAACTCTCTGGATTTCCTCAGAAGTGCAGGTGCTTGATGCTGTTGGAAAGGGGGGGCAGAGGCAATGCTGAGGTAAAACCAGAACCAGCAGCAAAGTCCAGTCCCTGCCACACTGGGACCAGCTCCAGCCTGAGCTGAGCCAGCAGGAGTGGAGGGGATGCTCCCCTGCTGCAGGGTGGTGAGAGCTGGCCTTGGGTTATTGTGTTATTGTGTTAAAATAAACACAAATCCCTCCCCAAGTCCAGCCACATCCCCTGGCTCAGCCACAAGGACCCACCACTCCTCTGGGTCACATCTGGGGACACAGAGCACAAAACCCCCCAGGCTCCACCAAGAAACACATTTTGGATATTCAACAGTGGCATTCCAGCAACAACAACGTCACCCTGAGCCAGGGGCTGCTTGGGCAATGTTTGGTTTATGAGGCAGGGCTGGGGCTGCTGCAAAAACAATCCCTGCTCTTAAAAACAAAACATTCTCTTGTAAACAAGTGGAAAAAACCCCCACGTGAGTGTATCCAAAGGAAAGAGGACTGGGAAATGTGCAGGATGAGGCTCTGGAAGGGCAGTGGAGATGAAGAGTTCTGTGGTAGAGGGGGAGAGCGTGGGCTGGGCCATGGTGGCCTCAGCTCCTCGGTGCTGCTCCGGTTTATAAATAGAAACAGTGAATTATAATTAGAGTTCATCGAGTGGGGCTGGAGGAACAGCAGGGAGCCTCTCCAGAAGAGCTGTCTCCAGTTCCAGCACAGCTCCTGGGCTCGTGTCTGGAGGAGAACATCCCGAGAAGCATCCCAGCTCCTGGAGACAGCTCTGGGAATGAGGGGCTCACCTCTGCTCCAGCTCCACGGCTGGGGCACCCCAGGGATGCTCTGTGCTCACCCCACTGAGCTTCCTGGTCAGGCCAGCACAGAGCAGCTGCCCTGGGGTGTTCCATGCCCAGGACTCAGAGGACACAGCCAGCTCCTGTCACCCTACACACGAGGAAGCTGCTTCCCACACCAGGTGCAGGGAGATTTCCATCACCTCTTCCAGCTGCTCTGAGACCTCTGGCTGGGCACAGGAAGAGGAGGATGCACTGGAATCCTCCCTGGACTGAAGCCCACCCTGGAAAGCCCCGGAGGTGGGTCAGGTTTCCTGGCTCCAGCAGGAGGAGCACACCTTGTGGTGTGTCAGGGTGGCTTTAGTCTGTCTGTGTGTCCTGTGTTGTCCCCATGTCCCTGGCACCTTCCAAGCCTCTCCAGAGAGCAACACTCAGGCTGTGCCATTTCTCCTAAAGCCATGGATTTGGGGCTGTTTCTCCTAAAATCCTGGAGGACAAGCCCTTCCAATGGCATTAACTGCTGCAAGATGCACCTGAGCCCATCAGGGGTTACCTTACCCTGCCTCAGCTCCTCTGCACTCCCTGATTTTACAGCTCCTGCTTTTAAATCTTACTTTTCTTGCCTGCCTTCCTGCTGGAAGCCACTTTTTTTTATCATCTATACATAACACCTTCTAAAATGCATCCCTCAATCCACAAAACTGCACCCAGCAATGCCCAGAGATGCACGACTGGAAGCATTTCCCTGGGGAATGTCCTTTACAGAGCCAGCAGGGTCCGAGGGAAAGGAAAAACAACACACACACATGATCAATATTTTTTAAAATAGGATTTGAAAGCAAAGCATGAGAAGCCTCAGTCTGGTTTTAATTTCAAATGGAAAAAAAAATATGGCTATTAATACATGGTAATGTTACTCCACTGGAAGAACAAAGTGTAGATAAAACCTGCAGGCTTAATAAGGCTCAGGAAACATCAAATTGAAAGCAAACCTTTGAAAATCTCTAGGTAATCTGTGTGTTCCATTTACCATGCTTTGGCAATCAGAAAGTAAAATCAGGCTTAACATAATGAGGAAAATCAAACAGGTTTTTTTTCCCCCTGCTGCTCTAAAATCCCAGAATATCATCATCACAGAAAAGGGAAAAAAAAAGGAGGAACCTCTGCCCTCCTGCTGGAGCACAGGGAATTTAATTGCAAAGGTTTCTTCCTGTGTGTCTGAGAAGATGATGCAAGGCTGGAATTTTTTAATGACAATATTTTAGCTCTCCTTGGTGACACCGAGCTAAAGCAGCGCTCCTGTCCTGAGCTGGCAGGTGGGAAGGCAACAAGGGTTTGTAACCAGCTGAAAATGGGAAAAAGCCAAGAAAAAAATGACTTCTCTTGACATCCACACCTGGCCAGGTCAGCAGCACAGAAGTGGCCGTGGGGAGATGCTGAGGGCAGTGGTAGGAAGGACAGAGCTGAGGAAAAGCTGTGGGTTTGGTGATTCCTGAATCATCCAGCCACGGGGAGGGGATTGTGCCAGGCACCCCTGGCACAGCCTGGCACTGCCCACCTGCCCAGGTGTTTTTGGGTCCCCAGGGGTGGAGCCCAAGGCACCAGAGCCAGGCCATGGCTGGCTGTCCTGGCTGTGAGCACAGCTGGTGTTTGGCAATCAGGCCTCCAAAAGGCCCTGATGGACCCACTGCACTCTGAGATGGATCCTCCCCACCCTGACACTGCTGCTCTCAGATCCAGAGAAGATGCCTTCTACCCCAGGCACCCCTTTTCCTCACAGATTTTCCCACTGGAGCTCTGCTGGAACCCCGGTTACTGAGAATTTCAGACTTTCTGTGCTGACAGGCTGTGACCCCCAGGAGAAACTGCATTGACCTGAAGCTGTGGAGAAGCTTCCAAAATGGAATGACAGAACTGGGATTGTGGGTGTGGAGTTTGAATAGAAGTGTGTGATATCACAGGGGGGAAAACTCAGAGTTTAAGGGTTTAGAATACAGTAATAGATATAAAGCAAGATGGAGGTTTTAGGGTGGAGGCTGCTCCTTCTTCTTCACCTTCTTCTCCATGGGTTTGGGTGGTTTTGTGTCATTGGATAAAAAAGTCCCCATTGTGGACCACAGGTGATTGGTTATTGGGTCAAAAGTAAAAATAATTGAGGTGTCATTTCTTAATTGGACAGTTTATCCTTAAAAGGCCTTGTAGAGGGGGAGACAGGGCTCCATTTTCAGTTTGTTGGAGTGAAGTGCTGCAGAACTCAGGGTTTGTGAGACTGTGACAGAGATAAGAGCTAACAAACATCTGAGTCCCAACAAGAAATACCCTCTAGCACATTTAATCCTGACCTTGGCAAAAAAGAAGCAAAGAATCCATCAGACCTCGAGGATCTGAACACCTGTGGATGCTGAACAGACCCAAAGCAGCATCCTCTCCATCTGCCCCCACTTCCCACTGCTTTGTCCCATCTTTTCATCCCCACAGGATGCAGAGGGTCCTGCAGGCACCATGAAACCCTTGGGTTTGGGGACACCAGTACATCTGTCACAGCTCCTCCTTCCACTCTGAGGGTGGGCTATGGAAGCAGGACATGGTGCCATCGGTGGCTTCTCCATGGTCACATGCCACAGGTCAGGCAGGTCCCTGCAGAGCTGGACACAAATCACTGGGTGACCTCACCAGCTGCTGCTCCAGCCTCTTCCTCCCCTGTTCCCTGCTGCTTTCCTGGGAGAATCCTCATTATTTATCCCACTCAGCTCCTGCCCACTTGTCTTGGTTTGGAAAGCCAGGTGTCTGCTAAGGAAGGCAGGAGCCTCCTTTGAAATGGAAAATGCAAACCCCCTCCCTCCAAATTATTATAATTTTGAAATGAAGGGGCTCTCAGCAAAGATATGGGAATAGGAATAACAGTTCTTTACTAGGAAAATTAAAAACACAAATGCAATAGTGCAACAACAACAAAAAAAAACCACTGCCAGAGTCAGAGCAGGCCCTGGCCCCTGTGTGTCAGGGTGGTGGCAGCAGTGCCATTCAGGGGTGGCTGCAGCCCTCCTGCAGTGCCAGCTGTGGCTCTGCTGGAGCAGGGATCCTGGACAAGGGGGGAGTTTTCCTCTGAAGCTCCAGGGCTGCTGGAGATGGGCCTGGGCTCCCTCTGGGAATGCAGAGGAGAAGAAAGCTGCTCCTCTGGGAATGCAGGGGGAAAAGGCTGCTGTGGTGTTCCCAAGGTCAGGTTGGATCCAGGTAGGAATGCTTGGCTCCTCCCCCTGGGCAGAGCATCTCCCCAGGGATGCTGGAATTTTCTCAGCCATGCAGGGACACTCAGTGGCCCATGAACAGAAGATGATTAATAATTAATAGCCCATGGACAGAAGAGATCTCCTGGAGGGGGATTGGGTGTGGAAGAGATGAAGAAAACTGCCCAAAGAACAGAGGATAACTGCCCCACCTCTGACAGGAACAGAATCCAAACCCCATTTCCAACCTAAGCCACCAATCCACCCGAGAGCCCGGGCAGGCTGAACCTGCAGTGCTGTGATCTCTGCAAGCACCACCTGATTGAAACATAAAAAATAAAACAGGGATATAAAACTGCCAGGTGCCCACAGAATCAAATTGAATTCATTCAGCTCAGCCTCCCCCATTTTCCCTTGGTAATAAAACCACTCACTCTGCAAATGTGGGATTTGATGTGGGAAAGGAAGTCCTGGAGCTCATGTGGGCAGTGGGAGGGCTCAGCCCAGTGAGGGCTGTCCTGGGCTCTCTCTCATCAGTCACTGCTGTTTATATGACCCCAAAATGAAACAGCATCTCTCCACAGAGGAACAGGCAACAGGGGTGGATCACAACCATTCCTGGAGCTGTGGTGGCCTCACACAACAGCCAAAATCATCTCCTTCCCACCCAGAGGGAGGCTCCTCCTCTGCCCGTGCACATCATCCTCACCTTCCTCACCCTGCAGGGCTGGGGATGGTCCAGAGCAGCTGCCAGGGGTTAATGAGCAAATATCCTGAGTGAAGCTGGTTAATGAGCATCTCTCCTGCAGGTGAAGAGCTGAGATGAGAATATTCCCTGCTCCAGTGGTGCTGGGATGTGACAGCCCACCAAGGAGGGAGCTGGGGGACACAATCACCTCTCCTCAGCTGGATCACAGCCCCAGACAAGCTCATCTGCATTAATCCTGCACTCATTAAAATCAGTTGTTCTGTTTCTAATTCAGCCAGCAGTGCCAAGATCAAGAATTAAAAATTGATGAGCCAGTGTCCCTGGGAAAAAAAAAAGAAAAAAAAAAAAAAAAAAAAAAAAAAAAAAAAAAAAAAAAAAAAAAAAAAAAAAAAAAAAAAAAAAAAAAAAAAAAAAAAAAAAAAAAAGAAAAAAAAAGAAAATTAAAAAAAAAAAAAGCACAGATTTTAAAATAATCATGGAAAACGTCTGGCTGCTCCTTTGGGCTTGACACTTCCACAAGGGGTGGGAAAATGTACAAAAACTGAGAATGCTACACAATCATGGGAGTCCAGAGGCTGGAGCTTCCTGGGGGCAGCCCCAGAAATGGCCTCACCTATGGGGAAAACCCAAATTCTGAGGCACAGGGGAGGGATGAGCTCGTTTGGCTCCTCTAATCCTGCCCCAGGACAGTGTCACTGCTGAGGTGACAGCAGCCAGGTGCTCTCATGGGGACAGAGCAGCACCCAGAGGAACATGTGAGTTAACAGCAGGAGTAAATAATGATTTTTTAAATTCTGCACGAGTGACAAACTCAACATTATTTTTGACATGACCTAATTAAGGTCACTGATGACAATGGCTGGAGACAAAGATGATAAACACCATTGATTTGAAGCAGATGAGAGCTTGGAAAAGGCTCTCCAAGAGCCAAAACTAAAGAATATTTCAGAGAGAGCCAGAGCCCTCCCAGCCCATACAAACACCCACAATCTCCAGTGGCTTTTGCTGACCCAGGCTGGGCTGATCCTGCTGAGCTGTCTGGGTCTCTCTCCACAAAAGCTGCTCTTTTCCCTCATTAAAAGGCACCATGTTTGCACAGCAAAGCTCAAGCAGGAAAACATGGAGCCAGGCCAATCCCAGACTAAGCCTGGGAGAAGTTTGGGATTAACTCCTTTAGAGCCAAGCAGAGGTGGCTTCCTGAAGGAGAATCAATAAAGATGGGCTGTCAGTGATGGGGGATTTATTTATAGCAGGCACTCATTGCCTTCAGGATCTGGATTAGCTTTCAAGGTGATGAACCAAGTGTTAATTAACCTGCTGGGGGGAAAAAAAATAATAGGGATATTAATGTTTTAAAGGGAAGCTTCCAGCTGAGGGAAACAAAGGGAGAGAGCAAAGCTGAACTTTCCAAATAAAACCTTTTAGTGCTGGAAAGGAGCAATGGGCACAGAATAAACCAGGTGGATACTCTGGCTGGTGAATGGGAAAATATAAAACAAAAAAAAAAAAGGTTTCTTGGCATGTCTGCAGAGCTTCAGGGTGGAGAAAGAGTGAAAATTTAATGGGCACTGGTGCCTGAGCCAACCCCTGCCAGCACAGAGCCGTGTCCCCAGGAGCCACTCACACCCTGCAGAGTGGGAAGTGGCATCTGTCACCTCCAGACAAGGATGCAACAACTGGTTTTTTGCTCTAATTTCCCTCCACAGGTCCCTTGTGGACCCTGCTGCAGTGCAAGCAGTGAAAATCCAGAGCAGGAAGGCAGCAGCGTGGGCAGGACGTGCCCTGGCTGGTGCACACAGAGATGGAGCAGCCCCTGGCCCTCAGATCCCACTTTCCCTCTGTCCCACTCAGGGACTGAATTTCCCTTTTTTTAGAGTTCCTGCAAAGCAGCCCCATCCCAAGGAGAGCAGCAGGGCTCAGCTCAGCACATGCACCAGCACCACAGAGAAATATTTCTGGAGGATCAGACTGGTTTTGGAGCAAAAACGCCCAACTGGGGTGTGACACCAAAAGCTGGACAGCAAAAAGGAACCAATTTCCTGGTGGCAGCAGGACAAGAGCTGCAGGCCCACCACAGCATCCAGCTCCCTGGGATGGCTTGGCTGCATCCCCTCTCCTCTCTGCAGCTTCCAAGGGATGTAAATCAGAAGTTTGGAGAGGTTATTCTGCAAACTGAGACACAGCCCCCTCTGCATATTTCAGGGACACAAAAAAATCCTGTATTATTCATGGGCTTCAGGATCAGCTTCATCTGCCTGTGCTCCACCCCTACACACCCAAATCTTTAACACCTTCAAGCTCTTTTTAAATTTTTTTTATCTATAAGGAGAAAAAAGCATATGCAGTTCTCCTTTTCCTGCCCATTTTTAGCTTTTTTTTTCCCCTCTGCATATTTCCAGTTCTCTACCCACACACAGCCACACTGCAGACAAACTATCCTAAAAAAAAACCTGAAAGAGGTCTAAAAAAACAACAGTAATCCAGGAGGTCATCAACTTCCAGAAATGCAGACTGGCTTAGGAAACCACAAGCTCTTTCTGTTGTTGTTATTTTTTATAGGGGATTTTTTACAATCTTGTTTTAAAGATTGGCAAGGGAGGAATTCTCTCTTTCCTCACCCTCCTCTGCTCCCCTGTTGCATGCAGACATTTCTCGCCAGCCTCGCTCATCTCACATTTCAGGGCAGAGCAAATGTTTGTGCATGGAGGGGGGCAGGGATGATGAGTCAATTAGACACCTCATAAAAATCTGATTTAGAAAATTCCCTCCCCGGCTGCGAGAGCAGCCACCACAAACCAGCTCAGCCCAGGCAGCCAGAGCCTGTTCCTGCAGTGAAACCTCCCTCACCCTGCTTAAATGTCACCTACCATGAGGCATCTGCCACTGGAGGTGAGAGACACCCTCACAGCTCCATAAATCACACTGCAGGAGGATTTCTGTGCTGTCCCTGCTGCTCTTCTAGCTCCACTGTGCTCCTGCTCATCCCCGAGCCCTGCAGCCCTGTGTTCCAGCTGCTCCACTCAGCCCTGGGGCCAGCTCAGCCCCTGAACCCTCTGCTCCTGCTGCTGTTCCCATCACTCCAGCCACAGCAGCACAGGAAATCCCAAGGGATGAGCCATTTGTCATCCTGATCCCGTTTCATCCCCACAGCACCTTCCAGTTCCAGAAGCCAGAGGGTGGATTGAGGGATGGCTCCTCCTCCTCCCCCTGCAGATGGTCAGAGGCACCTGCTTCCTTCACCTGCTCCTCTGGGACTGACCCAAACCACCCACCAGTGGAGTCGTGTTGGGCTGCACAGCCTCCCACAGAGCCAAACCTTCCTCGTGCAGAGCCTTCTCCACAGAGCAAAACCTTCTCCATATAGTGCAAAACCTCCATAGAGCAAAACCTTCTCCACACAGAGAAAACCTTCTCCCCACAGTGCAAAACCTTCTCCACAGAGCCAAACCTTCCTCGTGCAGAGCCTTCTCCACAGTGCAAAACCTTCTCCACA
>VXBC01007693.1:34881-46473 GCA_013399945.1 Ploceus nigricollis
ACCTCTGTCCCTCAGGTGTCCCCTGGCATCCCCAGTCCAGCTTGCCCTCCCAGTCTGGCTCTGTGCCCTCACCCTCACCCCTCCAGCCCCCACGGGCAGGCAGGGCTGGGCTGGGGGCTCTGCTGGGATGCTCCTTCCAGGGGTGTCTCCCACCCTGCTCCACTGCCAGAGCCCCAGAGAAAAGGACCCCCAGCTCAGAGCCCTCTTCCTGCTGCCTCTCCCAGCCCCAGCAAGGAGGAAACTCCCTCCTCACCTGCTCCTGGGGTGGGACTGTCCCTGCCCTGTGGTCACTGCCCGGGGGGGGGACAGTGACCCTCAGCACCAGCTCCAAGCATTGATTATCTGTACCTTGAATCCCTGATCTAACCCCCCTTTCATGAGGGCTGGGGCCAAGCTGGAAGCACACAGCACCCCACAGCTGCTCCCTGCACCCCCAGAACTTCTCCACTCATGCACCAACTCGGATACAACAGAGCACAGAGCTCCCAGGGTGCTGAGCTCATGGCAGCACCTCACCCACTGTCCCCTCTGTGGGACAGGACACCTGCAAGGGGGTGACAGCTTGTCCTGGGGACACCCCAGGGACCCCTGTCCTGGCACTTCCCTGCTGCCCAGGTTTGGTTTCCAGCATGGGAGCAGCCCCCACTCCTCCCATCCCCTCTGTGGTGGTTGCTGAGCTGCACAGGCAGGATTCCCAAGCTCCTGCTCTCTCCACTTCCATGCCTGTTCCTCCTGCTCCTGTGGGACTCACCCAGTGCTGGTTCCATGTGAGATTTGCTGGAGGAGATGATGGGAAGCGATAATGGAAGGAACAGAGAATGACCTCCATGGCCTGAGCAGCACCAGGGTCTGGAACCCCCTCAGTGCTCAGCCAGGGTCACCCTGCCAGGCTCTTCCCTGTCTCCAGTCAGTCTGGATCCTGTTGAATCCTTTGTCACAGCACTTGAAATCCATGGCTGGTGGCTTTGAGTACCCCTGGCTGTGCCACAGACCCACCTTGGGTGCATCTCCTCAGAGCTGAGCACTGCCTTCTGAAGACATCAGGATCTGGGACCAGGGTGGATATGTCCCCAGCAAAATCCCAGTGGGAATGGGGGATTTAAACCAAAGCAGCTTGATGGCACCATCAGAAACCCTGAGCCCTTGCTGCAGCCTCTCTTGCAGGCCAGTGAGAAGTCTGCACTCCCCAGTTTTATTCACCACGCTGTTAAAACATGGGATCTGTGCTGAAGCCATGGCTGCACTTTGCCTCCTGCCCCGAGGTCAGGCTGTGAGAGGAACACGGTGATGCCACTTGTCCTTGACTGACTTCGCTTTGCACCTCCAGGAAGGGAAGGAAGGCAGAGTATGGATTATTCCTCAGTCACTCTGAAATAAAATATATGATGCTCAGAAGTGGGTGAAACCTCCAGAGAGCACAGGCTGAGGTGACACAACTGCTCCTGCAAAAACCTGCCAGCAACCATCGGTGCTGCAAGCTGAACGTGTGATCAGGTGGCACTGGCCAGAGCTGGTGGATTTTATAAAATTGTTCATTTGCTGTGAGCACAGGGGAATCTCTGCCTCACCAGGAGCACTGCAGAGCCCGTGTCCTCTCTGATGTGGCCAGGGCAGGGTCCTCGTGGGACCCAGGAATCCATGGCTTTCTCTGCATGGGCTCAACCAAGCTGCTGCTGCTGCTGCTGAGGAATGAAGAGCAAGAAGTCCACAGCAGCTCCACGTGCAGAGCCAGGCAGCAGAGGCTCAGGGCTGAGTGTCCATGGGCATTCTCTCCTCAGCATGACAGGATGACAGCACGTTTCTCCATCTCCCGTGGATGTGGGTGTTGGCAGAGCAGCTGGGAGCAGCAGGACATTCCCCCTGAGTGGAACAAGCTGCAGTTCAACCCCATTCCTCCAGCACGGCGTGTCTGCCTTCATTTCTGCAGCCAGATGGACATCAGCTCATCAGCTGGACAGGGGCTGTGCCAGCTGGAGTGGCCCCAGGACACGTCCTGTGGGATACCCATGGCCAGAGCGTGTCCTCCTCCACGGTGCTCGCTGCAAACCTGCTGCTGCCCAGCCCTGCCTGCCCCCACCACCTCAGGCAGGACCAGCAGTTTGATTGCAGGATGCAGAACCAGCTGGAGAGACTGATGGGGATGCAGGAAAGAAATAGAAAAACAACAAAATATCCACACCTCTTCAAAATCAAAAAAAAAATCCCTTAAAAACTGCAGAGCTTATTTTTATCTTTGAAGAAGCAGCTTCAAAATCCCAAACTCAGGAGGCTGGTGGCCTGAGCAGTGTCACCCCACGCTGTGCCTCCCTCCCAGCCCAGCAGAGAGCTGAAAGCCAGGGCAACCCCAGGGCTATTTATAGCAGGGTAGAAATGAACCCTGGTTTTATGTCATTATGCCTTTTGCAGAGATCTGGTTTTTTCCAGGGAAATATTTCAGGAATCCTGAAGGAAGCAGAGAGGCAGACAGAGCTGTATTTTGGGCTGAAAGGCTGGGAAGGGACTGGCTCAGCCTGGGCAGGGACCATGTGGATGCAGGGCTGGGATCTGCCTCCCCTTGCATAACCACTGCATTTTTTTCCCCCTCAGTAATCCCTTGCTTGCTGCCACCCCGGGGGAACAGCCTGTGTGTATGGCAGGCAGGAGAGCAAATATGGTAAAATATTTGGGCAGAATCCCTAGGGAAAAATCCTGAGTCATTCCTGTCCACTGCACTGGGGTTTATCGTCCCTGGCTGTGGCAGGGTTAATTCCTCATTTATTCATTAAGGCCTTATTAATGCCTCACAGCTCATTAAGGTTGTGCCTCACTTATCCAGCAGCAGGCTGGGGGTCAAGGCACTTCTGCTGCTGATGGCATTGCAGGGCACTTCCTTGTGCACAGGGAATTTTCTGCCTCCTGAGCAAAGAGCTGGTCAGGGAGGGAAGTGCTCCAGCTCCCTCTGACCATGCACACGTGGATTTCATGCTGTGGCTGACCCAGTCCAGTGGAAAGACAAATAAACTGGGAGAGGGAACAGGCTCCCGTGAGCTGCACATCCAACCTGTCTCTCCAGCTCCTAAAGGTCTCCCAGGATACCACTGTGTAGGAAATGAGCTTGTGGAAAATTCTCAAAGCCTGACAGAAGGCTCATAGTATGTATCTGTATGTAAACCTTAAGATAAGAAATGCTGACTCAGAAATATTATGGAGTAAGACATTATTGAGAGAAAAACAGAACTAAAAACAAGCTTCAAAGGATAGTATTGATACACTATGTTAAAAATGTTTTAAAGCTAATAATCTAAAATTACTCTTCATAAGTCTTACTACAATGTCTCTTTCATACTTCTATTTTTCTAAACTATCTACTTTTATTTGCAAGGCTATCCTTTAAAACTTCTTTTTAGTTCCATTTTTCTCTCAATAATGTCTGTCTTATTCCATAATATTTCTAAGTCAACATTCCTTATCTCAAGGTTTACATACATACCATGTAAACCTTCTATCAAACTTCAAGAATTTTCTACAAATTCATTTCCTACACCACTGGAACACCTCTGGGAGGATTCAAGCCCTGCTCAGAGCCAGATTAACCACACTGCTCAGCCTGCTTGGGGATGGAAAAATCCCAACCAAACCCCAGCTGCTGGGCTGAGCAGGGAAATAAAGAAACCAGCAGCAGCCAGGAGCCCTTTCCAGCCCCCAGTGCCATTCCTTGGCTGATAAATGCCTCGGGGCATGGTCAGACCTCATTGCTCAGGCTCTGGATGGGGTCTGGGATGTGGCACTTCCCCCTGTCCAGCCACTCCGTCCAGCCTTGGTTAATGTCCTACTCCTTATCAGCCCCAGCTCCTGTTTGCTTTCACGGATGGATCCTGGCACTTTCAGTGTAAACTGAACTTCATTTTCCCTTTATCAGGCCTGGCTGCTCCATACATGGGCTGGACGATGTTAATGAGAAACCAAAGCTCTGTCCTCTGCTGCTGCAATAAGTGACCTTTCAGTTCCACAGTCCCAGCCTTGGGGGTCTCAATGAAAATGCTGATCGAGTGGGGTGTGCTTTTGGGTTATTACTGAACTTGGGAGGCTCCTTCATCTCCATTTACCAAAAAAGTGTGGGGCTGAACCTTGATTTTTAGAGATCATGGGCAGGATGCTGCCACATGACCTCGTAGCATCCCTGCTCACTGTGAATTTGGTCACAGAGGCAATTTGTAGCTTTTAGTGATTTTTTTTTTCCCCAACTTCAGGGAAAAATCTCTCAGAGATGGTCAGAGACTCTGACCCTCTCAGCCATCTCCCCCTGCCTCAGTTTCCACTTGCTCTGCTCCTGGCACCCTCCCGGCTCGGAGAAGGGAGGTTTTCCACGCCGTGGCTCACCCTCATCCCCAGAAGGTCTCTCTTGCAGGAGGCACAAGCTTTACCGGGAGGAGCTGAACCTGACCTCGCCGGCAGCCCCGCTGCCGCTGCGGCCCGAGGCCAGCTGGCTGCAGTTCCCCCTGGGCATCAGCCGGGACGGGCTGTACCCCCGCGGCAGCCCCGCCGTCACCGGGCTGCTCCGGGACCTGCGGGAGCTGCGCACCATCAGCGCCGGTGAGCTCACGGGGCTGGGCGTGCGGCGCTGCGAGGCTCCGCTCCCGCAGGTCCCTCCCGGAGCCTGCGAGGGGCCGGCAGCGAGAGATGGAGCCCGGGGGGGTCTCACTGCTCCTCCTGCCCTTGCAGACTACAGCCAGGATGAGAAGGCGCTGCTGGGAGCCTGTGACTGCAGCCAGGGTGAGTGTGGCACTTGGGGTCCCCGCGTGCCATCATGGCCAGGGCTGGCCCCGGTGCCCAAGTGCTCCATCCTCACCTCGGCCAGGGAAAGGCCAAGCCAGGCTCTGCTCCCTGCCATCAACCCCCATTAACAGCCCAGCAGGGGCTGGGTGCTGCCACAGGCCCCCAGCTGGGGAATAATTAGCATTGACTCCATCATTGCAGAAGGCTGATTAATTGCTTTATTACATCACCTTATAGTATATTCTACTACACTTATATTACACTATATTACACTAACAAGAACTAGTTAGTTCTATCTATCACTAACTAGCTACTAACCATCAAACCTGTGACTCTCTCCTGAGAGACCTGACACAGCTGTGGATCCAATAGGTCAGTGAATCCAAACACCATCACCAGAATCCAATCCAGCAATCACCTTGGGTAAACAATCTCCAAACACATTCCACACGTGCACAACAACAAGCAGAGATAAGAATTGTTTTGATTCTCTTTTCTCTGCTTCTCTCACAGCTTCTATCAGGAAAAATCCTGAGAAAAATCTGTGCCTGCTCTCTGTGGCCAGAGAGCTGCTGTCATAGCTGGGGTCATAGAGCATAAAATTATTTCACTTGGAAAAGCCCTCTACAATGATGGAGTCCAGCCCAAGGGCCACGTCCACGCTTTTTTTTAACACCCAGGGTGATAATTCCACCACTGCCATGAGCAGCCTGTTCGATGTGGGGGTCAGGACACCAGTACAGCACTGGTTTCTACTGGGGAGGGAGGAAAAAGTCCCCAGGGGGATGTAATAGAGGGGCTGAAGGGAAATCTTCTCTATGGCACAAGGGAGAGAGGAAAATAAATGGAAAGAGAGAGAGGGGAGTAGCTGGAAGCAGTGATGGGATGCACTCACAGGGTTGGAAAGCTGGGTTGTGCTGGGGGTGTAACTGGGGTGTTTCCAGGCATTATCACCCCTTTCCAGGAGTTATCATCCCCTTTCCAGGAGTTATCATCACTTTTCCAGGACTTAACACCCCTTTCCAGGAGTTAACACCCCGTGTCCAGGAGTTATCATCACCTTTCCAGCAGTTAACACCCCCTTTCCCAGGAGTTAACACCCATTTCCCAGGAGTTAACACCCCATTCCCAGCAGTTAACACCCATTTCCCATGAGTTAACACCCATTTCCCATGAGTTAACACCCCTTTCCCAGCAGTTAACACCCCATTTCCAGGAGTTAACACCCCTTTTCCTCCCCCAGTCGTGAAGCCCAGCGGTGTGCACCTGAAGCTGGTCCTCAGGTTCCAGGATTTTGGGAAAGCCATGTTCAAGCCCATGAGGTAAGGCCAGCAGGGCCCCCCTGAGCCCCTGCAGGGCGGGCAGGGACCTTCCTTGGCAGGGACAGCCCCTCCCCAGCCACTCCACAGCCACACCTTCCCTCTCCTGCCCTCACACCTGGGCAGCTGAAAAGGTTCCATTATTTTTCATTATTCTTGGCTGCTCACACCATCCCACACGTGGATAAACACCAGCGTTCCCACACTGCTGTTGATGTTGGAAATGTCTCAGTTCGTGGGTGCCAGGTGGAGAAGGACCTTGGGACACTTGGGACACTCAGATCTTTGCCGTGAGGGGCTGCTCTTCCCCAGCAGATTTTGGGGTTTACCTTGGTTTTCCTTGGATTCCCCAGAGTGTTCCCAAGAAACAGCCATCAAACGGGTTTAAATTGCTCTGCACTCATTCCCAGAGTGTTTCCAAGAAACAGCCATCAAACAGGGGGTTTAAATTGCTTCTGCACTTATTTGCAGCCCCTTGGGACTCCTCACATCTATTCCCTCTCACTTTGCTGTCCATGTGTGAGCAGAGCAGCTGGCAGCACGTGGACTGGGACAATATCCTCACCCAGAAGGCAGCCAGCTCCTTCCCCGTGGGTTCCCATCCACCTCTGCCCAGTGTCCACCAGGTCCTGCAGGGGAAGGAAAGCATCCACGCCCTGCTGAGCCAGGAGGGATTTCCTGTGTCCTGTCCCCTTTCCCAGGAGTTAACACCCATTTCCAGGAGTTATCATCCCATTTCCAGCAGTTAACACCCATTTCCCAGGAGTTAAAACCCAATTTCCCAGGAGTTAACACCCCATTTCCAGAAGTTAACACCCCATTTCCAGGAGTTAATATCCCATTTCCCAGGAGTTATCATCCCCTTTCCCAGCAGTTAACACCCCATTTCCAGGAGTTAACACCCCCTTTCCCAGCAGTTAACACCCCATTTCCCAGGAGTTAACACCCCATTTCCAGCAGTTAACACCCCCTTTCCCAGGAGTTAACACCCCATTTCCCAAGAGTTAAGGCTGAGCATCAAATTCCCGTGCTGCACCTACTGGGGCACGGTGTGACAGCCAGAAAATGGAATTAAATGGAGTTCCCACCCCAGGGTTAGGAGAGCATCACACCCGAGCCCTCCTCTGCCTCCAGGGGGATGTGACAAACACCNACCCCATTTCCAGCAGTTAACACCCCCTTTCCCAGGAGTTAACACCCCATTTCCCAGGAGTTAACACCCCCAGGAGTTAACAACCCCTTTCCAGCAGTTAACACCCCCTTTCCCAGGAGTTAACACCCCATTTCCCAGGAGTTAAGGCTGAGCATCAAATTCCCGTGCTGCACCTACTGGGGCACGGTGTGACAGCCAGAAAATGGAATTAAATGGAGTGCCCACCCCAGGGTTAGGAGAGCATCACACCCGAGCCCTCCTCTGCCTCCAGGGGGATGTGACAAACACCCACCTGAAACTTTGTCCTAAGGGGGTCTAAGCTCTTGTTCAGGCAGATTTAAAGCCCCCCAGTCAGCTCTTGTGCCTCCCTCAGCCCCCTGGCACCAGCAGGGTGCAGGTGCTGCTCCCTGGCACGGTGGGTGACAGCTCCAGCTGGGCACTGAGCCCTTTGGCTCTCACCCTGTCCCCAGTGTGGCCCCACAGAGGCTGTCCCCGAGCCCACCAGCTGTCCCTGGGTGCACTGTCCTTGTGCCACCACTCAGTGTCCAGGCTGCCCAGCAGCTGGGTCGGGCTCACCCCCTGCTTTCTCCCAGGCAGAAACGCGAGGAGGAGACTCCTGAGGACTTCTTCTACTTCGTGGACTTCCAGCGGCACAACGTGGAGATCGCCGCCTTCCACCTGGACAGGTAGGGCTGGCCCAGCCCTGCCTCCTCTGCTGCTGCCTCCCACCAGAGATCTGGGAAAAGCCCTGCAGAGCTCGGGGAGGGAGGAGGAAGGGAGGAAGGGAAAGAAGAGAAGAAGGAAGGGAGGAAGGGAGGGAGGGAGGACTCCAGGAAGGAAGGACTCCAGGAAGGACCCCAGGAAGGAAGGACTCCAGGACGGAAGGAAGGACTCCAGGAAGGACTCCAGGAAGGACTCCAGGAAGGAAGGACTCCAGGAAGGAAGGACTCCAGGAAGGAAGGAAGGAAGGACTCCAGGAAGGAAGGACTCCAGGAAGGAAGGAAGGAAGGACTCCAGGAAGGAAGGACTCCAGGAAGGAAGGACTCCAGGAAGGAAGGAAGGAAGGACTCCAGGAAGGAAGGACTCCAGGAAGGAAGGACTCCAGGAAGGAAGGAAGGACTCCAGGAAGGAAGGACTCCAGGAAGGAAGGAAGGAAGGACTCCAGGAAGGAAGGACTCCAGGAAGGAAGGACTCCAGGAAGGAAGGACTCCAGGAAGGACTCCAGGAAGGAAGGATGGAAGGAAGGAAGGAAGGAAGGAAGGAAGGAATTCTCAGATTCTCACCTGGCTGTCACACATTGTCCCTCCCCTGCACCCAAGTGCAGAGCTGAGCTCTGGGCACAGCCTGGGTGCCCTCCTGGTGAGGGAGGCACACACTCAATCAGCAATCAAGGTGTGCTTTGGGTTGATAAACTTCAGCAATGCAGTTCTAAGCCCTCAGATAATGAGCAATTAACCTGGCACCTCTTCCCAGCAGGGTGTGTGTTTAATAAAATCAAAATGACTCTCCTCAGAAGATGAGGGCAGCAGCCTTTCTCTCCTCTGAACACCAGGGGAAGGTGATCTCCGATGGTCGGGGTGCTGGGGGTCTCCAGTTTCCAGGATAAGCAGGACTAAATTAAGTGCTGTAGTTCAGACTCTGAGAAAGGGAACAAAGGGAGCTGAATTCCCTTCCCAGTTCTGCCCCCACATCCTCACAGTGACTCTGCTTCACTCAGCCACCACCACCTCACCCCTGCAGCTCCACTCAGTTCCCAGGAGCAGGGGACTGCTTTTGTGAAGTGCTTTGTGGTTTTTAGAGCTGAAAGATGCTGGATAAAAGCAAATATTATTTCTCTCTGAACATTGCTCAATAAGTAACAGGCTAAATCCTGTTCTGTGCCCAGTTCCCAGGAGCAGGGGGCATTCCCCAAGGAGCCAAGCTGAGCATTAGCCAGTTCTCCCCATGTTACTGACTCAGCAATCAGCAGCAGCTTCCCATTGACTGCCAGGAATGCTCTCCTGCCCCAGGCCCTGAGGTTTTTAAGAGTATTTTTGAGGAATTAGCTGGGCACCAGTGCCTCTGGAGGAGGGGGTGCCTCCTCAGCCACGCTGTACCAGGATCAGCATCTTTGCTCCATGTCAAACCAACATTGTAGAAGGGCCTGAAGGGCTGCTTTGGCCCTTGGAGGACCCTGATTGTGTGCAAAGGGGTGGGAGAAACCAAGGCAATGTCAGGGAAAGAGACAGGAATGCTGGAGAACATCCAGCTTGTTCCAGACAGCAGCTATTAAAACACCAAAATCCAAACAGAGCCACATTTTGGCCCAGAGTGGTTTTTGCTGGAAAGAGTCTGGGAGCAGCCATCCAAAGGCTCCTGGTTCACTGGTGGAAGGGGTGAGGGCAGCACCTGCCACCCCATCCCTTGGCACACGCCCTGTCCCCTCTGTGCAGGATCCTGGATTTCCGGAGGGTGCCACCCACCGTGGGGAGGCTGATCAATGTCACCAGGGAGATCCTGGAGGTCACCAAGAACGAGGTCCTGCAGAGCGTCTTCTTCGTGTCACCAGGTGGGCGAGGGCTTGGCTTGGGATGAGGCAAATTGTGGTCCCCATTGTCCCTTCTCCCCTAACCCAAACCTGTGGGGTTCCACAGTGGGAGGAAGGGCAGGGGCTGCAGGAAAAGGGGCTGCAGGACTCGTGCTGTGGTGCACAAATGAAATTATTGGGTTAAACATGCACAAAAGCATGGTTACAGCAGAGGTTCCCTCCAGCTGGAATCATCTACCAGATCTACTCATTTGGCCTTTTTTCTTAACCTTTCCCTTAGCACACAACCCAAATCTATGATTTGGCAGGTTGACATCCATGCCACGGATGCTTTGGGGTTTTACCTTGTTTTTCCTTGGATTCCCCAGAGTGTTCCCATGGAAGAGCCATCAAACAGGGGGTTTAGATTGCTCTGCACTCATTCCCCAGAGTGTTCCCATGGAACACCCATCAAACAGGGGGTTTAGATTGCTCTGCACTCGTTCCCCAGAGTGTTCCCATGGAACACCCATCAAACAGGGGGGTTCTAAATCGCTCTGCACTCATCTGCAGCCCCTTGGGACTCCTCCCATCTGCTCCCCCTCACTCCATCCCTGCCACAAGAATTAATCACTGTCCCACGGTGGGGAAGGGCTCAGCCTTGCACCCTCCTGGAGATCTCAGCCCCTTTTCCCTGTTTCCTGCTCTCCTCCCAGCCAGCAACGTCTGCTTCTTCGCCAAGTGCCCGTACATGTGCAAGACGGAGTACGCGGTGTGCGGGAGCCCCCACCTGCTGGAAGGTTCCCTCTCTGCCTTCCTGCCCTCCCTCAACCTGGCCCCACGGCTCTCCATCCCCAACCCGTGGATCCGCTCCTACTCCTTCGATGGAAAAGAGGAGTAAGTGGGTAAATGAGGCTGCTTCCCCTGTCTGCACTGCAGGGCACGGACACACGGACAGAGCTGCAGGAATAACCCAGGCCAAGGTCCATCGAGCCCATAATTAGTGTAATAATTAGTGTAATAACCCCTAAAGCCTGGCCATTGGCTGTGTTTCAGTTCCAGTCTCCTGCATGCACAAGGGGAGATTTATTTCCTCCTCCTGTACATCTTCACAAGGAAGATGGGTTCTGGGGTATTTTTGGGACGTGGCAGAAGCAGCTGAGGGTGTCTCCTTTTCTCCATCTCCTGCAGGTGGGAAGTGAATCCACTCTACTGCAACACAGTGAGGGAGATCTACCCCTACAGCAACAGCAACCGGCTGCTCAACATCGTGGACATGGCCATATTCGACTTCCTAACGGGTAAGGATGGAGGGAAAGGACTTTCCTTTCCTTTCCTTTCCTGGAACTTTCCTTTCCTGGAACTTTCCTGGAACATTTCTTTCTTTTCCTGGAACTTAACTTTCCTGGAATTTTCTTTCCTTTCCTTTCCTGGAACTTTCCTTTCCTGGAACTTTCCTGGAACATTTCTTTCTTTTCCTGGAACTTTCCTTTCCTGGAACTTTCTTTCCTTTCCTTCCCTCCCCCTGCAGAGACACTTTAGAGGAGCTGCTGTCTCCCCACAGCCCCTCCAATGTGGGGGCACAGGGGAGCCCCCAGGCTTACCCCAGCAAGGGGACACCACCTTTGGCACTTTCAGCATGGCAACAAACACTCCATGCAGAGCTGAAAGCAAGCTTGGGATAATTTAGAAAATTCCCTGCAAGACAAACAGTGTCCTGTAGTGCCCACATCTCTGCTCTTCTATGAAACTATCTTCAGAGAGCAGAGATGTGGGCACTACAGTGTCCCTCTGGGTGTCTCTGCAGGGAACATGGACCGGCACCACTACGAGATGTTCACCAAGTTTGGGGACGATGG
>VXBC01007693.1:46637-69002 GCA_013399945.1 Ploceus nigricollis
GGAGGAGGAGGAGGAGGGCAGGCTCTGAACTCTGCTTCACCCCCCAGGTTTGGGCGGCATTCCCACGATGAAATCTCCATCCTGGCCCCGCTCTCCCAGTGCTGTGTGTAAGTTCAGCTGCAGCTTCCATCCCAGCAATGTCCCAGTTCCTGCTGTCACTGGGGAAGTCACCCAGGCCTGGCTCCCTCCAGCAGCTCAAGGAGGACCCTGCTAACCCCAGACAAGGGGTGGGCTGGATGCTGGAGCATGGGAATCACATGGAAAAACATCCACTGGCAGATGCTGTCCAATGGATCAAACCCTTCCAGAAAGTTCTAACAGCCTCTCCCAGCCCATCAGCACGAGGTGCTCTCAGGAAGCACAGAAATCTCCATCCAAAATTCTGGTGGAACTTTGATGCACTTAATCAAGCTTCCTCTTCTCATGGCATGAAGGAGAAAGTCATAATTTTAACCCTGTGTTCCCCCTTCATTAATTCACATAAATCAGCAGCTGCAAGTTAAATTTAAGAGGCAGAAGCAGCTGCTCTTTCCTAGGATTTGTCTTCAGGACATGTGGAGCCTTTTTCCTTGCTCTACCTGCTTCTTCTCCCCCTCAGGGTGGTAACTGCAGTCTCCCCACACACCTTTAATTTCAAGAACTGTTATTTATACTCAGCAAATCTTTTCATTTCTAATTGCAGGCTCGCAGAGAATCCTTCTCTTGAAATTTTGTGCAGTTTGAAATTAACTCTGCCTCTTAATTTGACCTTCATACCATAATATCCACAGGTCACATCATTCCTATTCACCTCCCAGAAACTCCTCTTAATTTAATTCTTGTAAAAGGCAGTGGTAAGAGGACCTGAACACCTTGTCATAAGCAAACAGGGGCAGGAACAGCATAAAAACAACTCGTGCTGCCTGAGGGAGACACACAAACCCTCATTTCCCACAAGAGCCGAAACATTTGGCGTGGGAGAGCATCTAAAACCACTTGGGAAGGAAGGGAAGAGGTTTTACTTGAGTAAGCACACAGAGGCCACAAATTTCAGCCTGCCCTGACCAACAACCTGGACTCAGCCCACCGAGTCACTCACACCGAGCTGAGCCGTGTGAGCGCAGCAGCAGCTCACACCACTGCAACCGGGAGTGCTGGGAGCACAGGGATGCTGAGAGCAGGCTGTTAAACACATCCACCTCATTCCCAGCTGAGTTCTGCTCCAAGCCTGGCTTCCAGCAGATTTGAGTCTGTTTTATGTGCCTCTCCCAGCTCCCAGCCTGTCCCACACGTTGAAGCCTGCAGGTCTCCTCTCCCAGACAACAAGCGGCACAAATCCAGCCCTGCCATGAGATGGTCCTTTCCCTGAAAGCATCAAAACCCTCCTGGAGGCCCAGCCAGGCCTGGAAGCAGCCCCAGTCAGGCTACTGAAGTCCCTGGAAGGCTCAGGGTGAAAGGTTCAGCAGTCCAGCCCAGCCACCGGGTCACAGCCCTCGTGGGAGCGGAGCGGGGCTGGCGGCAGCGTTTCCATCTCAGCCCTCTCTGTGCTCTGTCTGTTTGTTGTGTAACTGTTCCAGCACTCCATCAGCTGCTCCCCACGGGTCACACCAGCCCGCTCTCCACCTCCAAGCACTGTTGGGACCAGAGCAAACACAGCTGGTGTTTACCCACAGCAGCTCCCGGGCCGGCCCTGCCTCGAAGGACAGCGCACAGATGCTCATTCACATCTGCTCTGGGCACAGCTTCCCCTGCAGCAGCAGCAGCAGCTCACAGCTGGGGTTTAAAGCTTCCTTGTCAGCCCTCACACTTGATCAATTGATTATTTTAGGTTTCTCAGGAATATTAATGAGGGAAGGTGATGCCTGACTCTGTGGCAGCAGCATCCTCCTTCCCTTGTGCCACAGCACACTGCCCACACACACCTCACTCTGCACACAGTCCTGATTTAGATTGGCTATTATGAAAATTTTTCCTGGAAGGGGTAGTAAAACATACTAGTAGGGTAGTAAAACACTGGCACAGGCTGCCCAGGGAAATCATGGAGTCACCATCCCTGGAATTCTTCAAGTGATGTGTGCATGTGGCACTTGGGGACATGGTTTGATGGTGCTGGGACAGCAGCTGGACTTGATGATCCTAAAGGTCCTTTCCTACCTTAGTGATTGTCCCCAGCACCTGGAACAGCCTTTCCCAAACAGCACATGGCCTGTTGGAGCTGCAGAGATCCAGATCAACATTCCCAGTGGATGCCCTGGGTAAACACCAGCCTACAAATACAAATTCTTGAGCTGCCTAAAATGGATGTAACTTCACCTTTTTCCAGCTGAAAATTCTGACTGGGCTGAATCCAAATGGTTCCATAAACATGGACCACTTTGTTTCCAAGATTCAAAGGGCAATACCTACAGCCATTGATTCATTTCAGTATTATGCATGCTGAAGTCAACACATTTCTGGTGAGGATTAAACAAATGATTTCAGAACACTTCATTTCGTGCCCAGAAGCATTCCAAGATTGCAGGTTTTCATCCCATTTTCTGTCAAAGCAAATCACATTTGAATCTCAGTACCCCCTAAGGTGAAAAGTCACAGTTACATCAGTTCCAGGAAATATTCCCTCTTTTTGCTCAGAGTTTTGACAGAAGATATTTTCTCATTCATGTCTTTTCATTTACCTCCCCCTCTGCTCCCATCTCATAAATGTCATCCTTGGGGAGATGACACCACCCTGCAGGAACCTGGGGAACTGGGTCATGTCTGACTCACTCACTACTGAGAACTTCAGTCATGTTTTTCTCTCTGCTGACAGAAATTTGCAGTACAAACACTCTGGAAAAACAAAGGAAGAAGTAGAGGTTTCTGCAAAAAAAAATTCATTACTTTCCAAAATTAAAATTATAGAACTTTTGTTCCAAAGTTCTTTAAATTCCTTCACCCATCTCTGCCCTCCTGCTGTCAAGGAGCTCAGCTGCTCTTGCTGGGAGGCATTGAATTGTTGATTTGTTTTTTTCCAGAATTAAGAGAACGACGCTGCTGCGCCTGCAGCTCCTGGCGGAGCCCGAGTACCGGCTCAGCGACGTGATGAGGGAATCCCTCCTGCAGGACCCCCTGGCCCCTGTGCTCACCGAGCCCCATCTCCTGGCCCTGGACAGGCGGCTGCAGCTCATCCTGGACGCCGTGGGCAGGTGCATTGACACCTTTGGAGAGGCCACGGTGGTGGCCAACGACACCGCGCAGCCCCAGAGCCCTGCGGCGCACAGAGCCAAGCTGGACACTTAGACAGAGCCCAGAGGCAGGGAGAACCCTGCCAGGCACGTGGCAGCTCCAGCAACTGCTCATTTCCACCTGCAAACACCCACAGAGACTCAGAGGGGAAATGTCAGAAGATCAAGAATCACACCAGGCTCCTCCGCTGGTGTTTAAGCAGAGCTCCTGTGCTCGGCCAGTGCTGGTGTGGCTGCAGCAGATCTTTACACCCCAAACACAGCTCTGGGGTGAAAAAGCTGTGATCTCCAGATCTGGAGTTGGCCGTGCCCTTGGGAGGCTGAGGGAACACCTGACCTTGGTTTGCTCAACCTCCACAGGCGCTTGGAATTGCTGGAGAAGGACACAAACTCGACCCGAGGGTGAGGGTTGAATAAAGAGATGCCAAGAGCATTTTCCTCTTAGTAAGTCTTTGTTCTGTGGTCAGGAGTATATTTGAGAAATACCTGCCCCTGGCACAAGACAGGGCATTGGTCCAGCTTGGTCAGACCAGAGGGCATTGTGAGAAACACAGTAAAGGTAAGAAGGCTTTCAGAAAGCTGTGAAGGCAGGCTCAGAAACAGAAAGAGCAAAAGAACTCAGAGCTAGCTACAGCTGCAGAGTCTGAAAGCAGAAAAGTTACAATAGTACAGCAAGCAAGGACATGGAACAATAGTTTGAGTTTTAGGCTTGGCCAAGATAGACCTTAAGACTTAAGGCACCTACACGTGCTCCCTGTCAGGAGCAGTGTCACCCCAGCCCACACTGACCTGTGCACGTCTCACAAAGCCTCACAGGGCACTAAAACCACTTCTCTGACCTGCCTGAAGAGCCAGTTTGGGTACAGAACACAGGCAGGTCTGTGTTGCCTTAGACCCCAAGGGAAAAAACCCAAACTAAAAAAACCATCCTGAAAATCAAACCACTCTGAGACACAGGACTGTATTTACAATTCAAGAACCCACCCATTTCTGGGGAAAACATTTTGCCAAAGTGGGGGGAATCTATCTCAGGTCATCTCATCTCTTTTAAAATAATTTTCTCCTCATAGCTTTTAAAATCATTTAGGTTGTCATAATTAGCTGGAAAATACAAATGGTATCCCAGTCTCTCCAGGTCTGTGCATTTTGAGGAGATGCAACAGAAACTGGGGACCAAAAAAAAAGTGTGGGGAGGGAATTTTCGTGGGTATTTCAGTTCCCAGTTGACCCTTCACCTCCCAACAACAAGGTTTAAGAATAACTGGATTAGTGAAGCTCTCTTTAATAGCTTTTTCCTTTAACTACTAGGAATTACTACACTGAGCCTCTTGGCAGCCTGGGGAAAGTCGTTGAGAACTCTGTTGATAATTTATCATCCTTAAGGGGGAAAAGAAAGCCAACAAAAAACCCCACACCATAACCAATCTACCAGAAACTCGTTGTAAACTAACCTTTAATTAAACAAAACCCACCCACAGCACTGCAGACCATCCAGAGGGTCCCCAAATCCCTGTACAAAAGCTGCCAGGCAGCATTTTAACAGGATCCAGCACCTGCTGCACCACCACCAGCTCGTTGCCCCATGGGCTGGAATTTTGCCTGACCTAAAGGGAGCTCAGTGACACCAACAAGTGCCTGGATGATGCAGGGAAGGAACAAAGCTCATTTGGCCACAGCTGTTCTTCACAGGAGGTTGTGCTGGTGCTTTATTTAACTCCACAATATCTGATCATGCACCTGGCTCCAAACTGCAAAACTACGGGAGAAGTGCAGTTCTGATCTGAGTCTGTCCTACAGGTGCCATTCGTGTGTTTGAGGAAGTTTGGAATGTTTATTAGTGAAGAAATTCCTCCAGTATTCTGAGGCCACAAAGGTGACCAAAATCCCCACATAAACCCACCAAAACCCCACACAAAACCCACCAAAAACCCCACTCCAGGCTCCTTCAGTCTCTCCCAAATTGTGGTTCAGACAAGTCCTTGCATTTCCAACTTTTCAACAGTCTCAAGCAGATTCTTGACCTTTTTTTCTCTTGGGACTTACAGACATTCTTATGGACAGAGAACAGATGAAAATAAGAGGATTTGAGTCCCTCTCAGCACGTTTGCTCTGGTGGTTATTTCTGTCCAGAACAATGAATTCCCAAAGTTTTATCTCCCTCTACCGGTGACTTTTTGTGCTCTCCCCACAAAGGACAAACCCAGAATTAATTCCATCTTTTGTCATGGAATGGTGACCGTTTGCTGCCTCAACAGGAAGCACATGGCAACAGAAGATAAGCTTAAATTTAAGCTGTAGTTTTGAAGTATGTATTTATAGTTATAAGGCTGGAAGTGGAGGGTTTAAAGTTTCACTTTAGGTAATGAAAGTTCTGGTTTCAGCCTGGTTTTTTTCAGTGGAGAGGACTGGGAAAGGGAGGCAGGTGAAGGAAACGAATCCACAGATATTTAAATGGCTGGTATACTAACAAGGTTCTTCTTTTATTCTGCTTTACACGACAGATACATTTTTACTGGACCTTCAAAGATGGGTGACTCAGCTTTCTTGGAGCTGGATGTAAAACACATCCAAGTCTGAGCTGCTTCAGGTCACTCTTCAAATTGTTTTCCTACTTCATCACAGCTGAAAATCCCCCTTTCCCATTTCCCACCACAACTTATTCATGATTATCCATCACATGCTCATTAAGGGGTTGCAGAGATGGGAGCAACCAACTTGAAAAAACTGCTGAGCTCCAAAAATGATGGCTGGGCTGGGAATGAACACCTTGGGAGAGATCAAAGCTGCCAGGAGCCTAACAGGACACAGGTCCAACTGCAGAGGAATTCCCAGGCTGGCACGTGGAGGCTGAGCTCTCCCCAGGCTCCAGGGGGAAGCCAGGACCTGAACTCACCCCTCTGGAGTTTACACCAAGCTAATCCATTAAGCTGCTTATTTTCTGCTGCCTCATTCATAACACATCCTCTGAAGCCAAAGGAAAACACGATGTAGGGGCAGGGAATAAAATAAAAGAGGCTGATTGCATTTAAGAATTTAAATCATTTTATTGCTTTACCTGCCATTAGGACAATCTATAACAAAAGGAATATAATATAATATATTAGCACATACAGTAAATCAGACTTATAGAGTCAGGTAACAATACAAAAATGGTCCTCTGGTTGACTATAGCTTCCTAGGGCAATAGACTTCATCAATTTGCTGAAGATAGACTAGCAAAAAATTACTTCTAAAGCCCTGAATGTTAGCTAAGGCAAAACTATGCCAATTGTGGTTTCAAACATATTGAAATTGCACACAAAGGTAAAGCTGTGTTTAATATTTAACTCAGACTTAGCTGATTTATCTTAAAATCTTGTAGGTAAAACTACAAAAGGGAGTAAACAGCAAGCTAAAAAGATGCAGTAGTGAAACTTGATTAGAAAGCCTTATATAAAAAAAATGTGCATTTTTTGTGGAGCTGTAACAGGTTTACACAGTTTTTGGTGCTTTAATGTAACAGAAAACACATACGAAGGAAAAAACCTGCAGAGTCAAAACTTAAGAAAAAAGTTTTACCAAAAGAAAAAAAAAGAGAGAAGAAAAAAAGGAACCAAAAAAAAAGGTAACATTTGCTTATTCCTTAAGGACTCTGGCAGAAATCCTCTATTCAACATCTCTTGAATAGAGAACTCAAACCACAAGCATTTCAATCCCCTTCCTGGGATTTCAGTTTCAGAAATACCCTGAAACCTTTTGTAAAGGCTTGATACCTTCAGTATTATTCTGCATGAATTAGGAGACTCTTCCTGATTCTCTCCATGCCTGGGAAAACGTTGGATTTGCATCCACTCCACCTCAGAAAGGAAATAAAACGAGGGCTCCATCATTAAAGTAGTTGCACAACAAATGCCAAACTGCTTGCTGTCACTCCCAAATACAAACCTATGCTACTTGATATAAATTACAGTTTAAAGGAAACCTTAAAAATTGCCTACAATTATTGAACCGTGGAATTCAGTAAAAACTTTTGGGAAGTCATGGTGAGCACAGAGTAATGGAACACAAAGCTGGGAAATACTGAAATACATTTAAGACTCCGCAACAGATTGAACTTGGGAAAAATGAAAAGGATTAAATAAGTGTGGTGGAAATTCCATAAGCAAGAAAAGAGAATGCACCTTTTGGCTTTGACCTAGATTTATAGTGAACCATTTCTAAAATGATGAACTGACAGCTCTAAAAACTTAAAACAACTGAGTGTTGCAGGAAAGTTCAAACATTCTGGTTTTTTACCTCACATTCTCTACCAAGAATAATAGAGCTCTACAGACCAGCAATCTTGTCACCTGCACCTGATACTGGCCAAAACACTCAGCATTTATTTTCCCTGGTAACAAAGGGTCACTTGAACTGATGGTGATTTTTTAAAAGTCAACTGAGGATTAACAAAACAATTCACAGGGAAAATCAAATGTTTGCTTTTGACTTCTACACCAATCTAAGCACTCCAACAGTACTAACAGCTGGACAGCTGCACCATTCTTACACCAATCTATGTACTAGAGACCACAGTCAGGCATTTCATGTAACATTTGGTTCTTGCCACTTGGAACAGGAAGAGTTTTAAATGGCAAATCTATGGCTGGAGAAAGAACAAGTGAAAGAGATCAGTTGCGGCAAGTCAGCAAATGGATCAACAGCTGAAGTAGTTCACCAGAACTATTAACCTGGAAAGCTTTTGATTTACACTTGACAAGAACAGAACTAAGCAATCTTAAACCAGCAGACACAGGAACAATTATACTGGTAAATTCCAACTGTGGCTTTCTTAGCAGCTGATGCCTCGCAATTGAACCTAGGATTACAGTACCTAGAAAATGAAAATGAAACCCAGAAAACCCCAAGCCCCAAGAAGCTCAATTACAAGGGTAGCTCTCATGTGAAAAGAAATACAGCAGGTGATGAGCACAGCCTTAAAATCTGTCCAATAATTTGAGAAACACCTTTAAAAGAAGTTTTTTTCCCCCCTTTGCTGTCACCTCCTCACTCTATGGCAATGGCGTGGTGCCAGGAGGTCTCTCCCTTGCTGAAGCAAGGCTGCCCTGGCCTGAGTTGGACACTGGTGCACAGAGAGAAGCAAACGCCTCCATTGAACTTTTTCTATTAACTTAATGGGGCAGAGAGCACAGAAATAATATGCTCTAAATTAATGACAGTGCCATGATAAGCAGTTTAATTTTTTTCCTTTTTTTTTCTTTTTTTCTTTTTTTTTTTCTTTTTTTTTCTTTTTAACCGGACAGGAAGCTGCAAATGCCAGTGGCGATGTGGCTCTGCACAGGGGGAAGAAAGCAGTCTGCGTTTGTGAAGCATGGCTTGGACAGGGAGGAAGGTTTCAGACAGACAGTGATACAAAACTGTTGTACTGCTGGATGTTCCTCTTGAGGATATCCGAGCAGGGGCCCAGCACACGCTCGAACCGGGGCCGGTCCAGCTTCACACACTTCAAGGGGCCACGAGCCACGACGGTGGCAGCACGAGGACGGTTCATCAGCAGAGCAATCTCACCTGGGACAGCAGAAACAGGCAGCAGAGTTACCAATCAATGGGAAAAAGAGGCAAAGAAATGACCTTTCTCCACTTTAAATTGCAGAGAAGGTAATGCAGGCTTTAGCAGTGCTCAGAACAAGTACTTAAGTAATTACATTAAAAGCAACTGTGAAGGTAGTTTAAAAAAAAACCTATTTGACTACTTTGTTATCAAAAAGCCCAAGTCTCTCAGAAAAAAAAAGCCTACAAAATTTTCAATACTCTGTCTCTTTGAGGAAAGGTCATGCTTCAATTCACAGTGTAATTTTCTTAGCCAACAAATAGTTATTTTTCTAATAGTACTGCTCAATTCTGGTGTTTCTAGGAAACCCAGGACAAAAAGAGCATGGTTTTGAAGTAAACAAACAAATAAAACATTCATGCACCAGACAGAAGCCTTTGACCCACTGCTGGCCAGAACCAAGAATCTGACTTTGTCATGGGGCTGTGGAAAAGGAGCATTTTGAAGTCCCACTGGATCCCATTTCTTAAGTTTTGCACAAACATGCCAAAAGCTTTGTTTCAACTGCTGAACAACATGTTTGGAAATGAAGTTTTCAACAAGCCCCTGTTATCAGCAACAGAAACAACTCCTAACGTTCTTGTAACAAGAAGAACATGTAAGAAACCAGAGCAGCAACTCTGGGGTTTTGTTTGCTTGGTTTTGGACTTGAGTTCTTTCCATGTTCAAGACTGAGGAAAGAACTCGGTGTTCCTTGGAGAACACTTTTGCCTGCATTATCAGAAGGGATGTTCAAAAGAAATGAGGAAAACTTTTCCTCTGTGCCCAATTAAAACTCCTGAACTCAGCAGCCTCCAAAAGAGAGGCTTGCTAAAGAATAAGGAGGTTCTAAGGGAGAGTTAAACCCCTGAAGGAAAGGTCTGCAGCACCTGAACACAATGACTGTGACAATATTTAGTTTTAGAGTGGAAAACTCAAGAGAACACAGGGGGAAATATTAGAAAATATAAAATGACACAGAATGAAGTCTAGTCCTAGATCCTGAGCAAAGCAGGCCTTTGGGCAGAGCCCATGCACTCAAGTCCATCCCAATTCAGGCCTTGCAACAGAGGATTTGCTGCTTACATCATCTACAGAGCTGAAAAACTGGACAACCAAAAGGTTTTAGCAAGAGGAAAGAGAGGAACTACCCAAAACATGAGAAAAATGTGAGGGGCTTTGAGAGGGAGAGGGCTGTATTTAACCATTAAAGAGCAGGTTCTGACCAGGGTCCTTTCTGACCTGGAGAACAGAAGGCCAAGGAAGGAATTTTCTTATCTTACTGCTGTCTTCAGCTGTGTAATGAGTGACTACAAAGACAAACCCAGGCTGCACAGGGAAAGACAGAGAGAAAGCAACAGGCTGCAGAACAGGAAATTCTTGTCAGCATGAAGGAAAAAACCTCTCCACAACAAGGCTGGTTAGACAGAGAAAGAAATTGCCCAGAGAGGCTGTGGGATCTCCATCCCTGGAGACACAGGAAACTCAACTGGACACAGCCCTGAGGAATATGATGTCATTTAAAAATTTAGCTCTGCTCAGGGCAGGGAAGTCAGGCCAAATATCTTTTACAGTAAAGCAGTGTGGAACTGAAGCATCCTGTGTGCACACCTGAGTGCCAAGTGACTCTGATACTCACCTGACACTGAGAGCAGCCACAGGAGTCCAAAACAGCAATTAAGCAAATCCATCTCATCTCTACCATTGACACAGCACAGACAAAATGGTGACAGTGGTGTCTGTAGCCACAGTTGTCACACATAACTCACCAAAGTAATCAGAAGGTCCCAGTCTGCCCACTTCAACAAATTCCTCATTTTCTGACCGGCGCTGTAACACTGCAGCTGTGCCCTTCAATAAATGACAGCAGTCAAACAACTGCAATTTCCAGCATCCCTCCAAACACTGAATTTCACACAGAACCAGCTGCTTTGCAGAAATAACTGTTATGATGCCTCAGTTAAAAAAACACTTCACAGTCCTTGCACAGTTCACCTAACTGCTGTATAAGAACAACTGCTCCTCTCCAAGCATTAAACATCTTGAACATTTACATATCTACAGTAGTGACTTCTTCCTGGTTTTCCTCATAACACTAGAAACATTACGGTATGACTAGCAAAAATCCCAGAAAAAACACAAACCACCAGAGAGAACACTAGTAAAGCATTACCAGCTATCTAGAACAGGTCTCTACTCTCTGAAAGACAAACTGCTTTCAGTCAGAAACTTGTAACTTTTTTCCTGGAAGTATCATTTGTGAAAACAGCAAAACTAAATCCAAGTTACGGCATGTCCAGCAAGATGATGTTTCTTTAGTGATTCTCTGGAAGTATATTCTTACGTTTTGTTCTCCTCCACGTGCCTGCTTAGGGACACAATAAAAAAAGTCACGTTCTGAGCTTTTAATTTTGAGCTTACCTCCAAGATAATGAAGAACTCATCTCCTGGCTCTCCCTGGACCACAATCTTCTGCCCATCCTCAAATTGTACCGGTTCCAAGGCATCAGCCACAGTGAGACGCTCCCACTTGTCCAGAGATTCTGCAGAGTTGAGAGTTCATTACTGGAGTGTCTTCTCAAGGCACAAATTACACCTTTTGCTCTGTATTTATACAGAGGTCAGTGTATTTCTGGCTGCATTTGTGCATCAGTGATCAAGACCTGAATTAGGGTTATTTTGGATTGATGCAGAGAAGCAGTTGTGATGAGTTACCACAACAGCCTGTAATCATCATAATGCTGGGTAACAGCTTCATTACAATGTGGCAATTGATTCCACTCCAGAACAAAAATCTTCCCACTTACCCAATATAGATACTTTACTAAGGAATTTCTCATACATATTTCTCTTTCTCAAAGTATTTCCCTATAAAAAAAGGAAAGGACACAAAGTAAGTTTTCTTTCTACTCTAAATAAAACTCCAGACACAAACAAATTTAACCAGACACACAGTGTTCTGTCTCACAGACCCCAAACCCACAAGATGAAATGTTTTGAAATTGAGTTCTCTCAGTAATATTCCAGTTGAGCAACATTCCTGAAGTACTCAGCATTTATTGCAGCCTTATTACACTCCCAGCTCAGTTTAATACTGGCATTGTTTTGCTCACTAATGCAAGATCCCCCCCTTGCCCTGTGCCTGAGAGATGCACGTTGAGCAATCAGCTTTCTGATTACTGAAGAGACAGCAGGATTTGAATAAATAACTCCAGCAAAGGACAGGCAGAAGGACAGACACCCAGCATACATAACCCCCAAAGCATAAAGCCAGGTTTTGAGGGATACTTGCCATCAGGATCCTTCTGTAGCTGTCCCTGTCAATGCCCCACAACTTGACGTTGGTCTTGGCTTTGACGGTGGCAGCGCGGGGGGTGCCGTAGATGAGGGCGAGCTCTCCAAAGCTCCCGCCCTCACCCACACTGGTGGCCCACTCACTGTTCACGTAAACCTGGAAGGCAGAGCATGGTCAGACACCCCTCAGCTTCCTGCTGCCCTCTATTCCCTTGGGAGTTAAAGGAAATTCTCACATTTGTACTAAGGTTGATCATTTCAGGGTTTTATCAATGCTTCCAACCCCAGCATAATTTGAATTTTCATTGACAAAGGGATTCTCTTCTACATCTCGTGCACAGACTCTACACACACAGACTCCTGAGAAATAACGTCTCAACAAGGTCTGTGTCATAAAGAGCTTTGAATGAGCTGGGCTGGAAAATAAAAGTCTGGTTGTTCTTAAAGCCTGCCCCACACCTCAACTCCACCCTGCATGCCTAAAACATCTGTATTGTGTCCAAATAATTCATTTTGAAACTCAGTCTGTGCAACCAGACTGAGCTCTTAAGGGGCAAAACAAACTTCTATAAATAAGAACTTAAAATGAGAAAAGTTGCTAAAGGCAGGGTCTGTAGAAGAGACTTACAACTATCAGAGTATTCTTCTGCTAGGAATGAAAGTATCATTAATAAACTACCAGGAATGCTTACATCCATTTCTCCTTGATCAACAACATAGAAGTTATCACCTTCATCACCTAAAGAAGAGAAAAAAAATGAATATACACTAAACTGAATATACTAAGAAAGAACTGGCATCTCTGCCAACTTTGATGTTTAGACTCCAACAACATTGGCAAATTTTTGCACAGTTTGCAGGGTGAAACATCACATTTTGCTGATTTCGCACTCCTCTCAGCCCCATGAAAGGGGACATCTACTGGTACCCAGGAGATCACCAGGAATTCCAGGACTCCTGGAAAGGCCAACCAGATCCAGAAATTAACATAACATTTCTACAGAGTCATCAAGGGACAATATTCCCAACAGATAATCTCATCTTCCTCCAGTGGCTCCAACTCCTCACTTCAGTATGAAGTGCTTCAGGGAACACAATAAGAAATTGTGTGGCTGCAGTGAGCCTGCTTTTATATTAAAAAATAAACACAAACTAAGAGCACTAGGCCAGAGCCTGCTCCCCATCCCCAAATGACTCCCCTGAGCAAACAGTGTCACTTGCCTTGCTGGATGACAGTCTCTCCTGCGATGTAAGTGACAGGGAACATCGCATCAAAGATGTCACTGAAGGAGAGGACACCAAAATCAGACAAAAACCTGCACAACTCCACACATCTGTACCCCCAACCCATCAACACTGCTCCTGGAGCTCTGTGTGCTTCCACTGACCACTGCAGAGTCACTGCAGATCTGTGACACATTTAGCTCTTCTGAATTCTGCCCTTCCACAAACCTTAACCCCACAAAGATTTCCTCCTACCTCCTCTCATTATCATCAAGATGGGTAAACAGCACGTTCTTCTCAATTGCTTTTGCCAAAGCAGCCATGGTTTTATAATCTTTTGGAATAACCTAGGAGAGAATCAGAGAAAGCAAATGGTTAATTTTTCTCATGAAAAAATTCTGCATTTCCCATGGTAAATAAACAACTTAAATTGCTACAAAACACTGGCTGAGTTTTTCCATTTTCTTTCAAGCACTATAAATACAACCCCAAATATAGTAAATGTTTACAGACAGTTTGAACACAAGGAAAATATAATCTTGTATTATTTTATGCAACTAAAAAGCATAATTCCATGCTCAGTTTTTAAGTTTTTTTGAAGGAGGATGAATATCTGTTCAACCTGTGTCTTCCTGGGAACAGCAGCAAGCCTGCTCTGCCATTAGGCCAAATGTTGTTGCAGCTGCCAAATAACTGGAAGCACATTATATATATCTAAATATATGCACATCTAAATATACATGACTTCAAAGGGAACAGGTCTAAGTAATGTATGAATGGTTTAATTGCATGGTAGGTTATTCTGTCCTCCAGTTAAGCAGCCACACACACAGATCTGCTTTTTACAGCAGTTAGGACATAACAGGCTCCAGGAGCTTGGTGTTATTTATCCACCTGGATAGAAGGTGGGTTCAGATAAACTCTTGGATTGTGGGTATAATTTTGAGCAAGGTTTAAGAGTCAACAGCACCTTTCTAACATAAGAAGCAGCATCCTCTTCTGTGTAGACTTCTGCACTGATGGCCCCACGTCGTGATCGGTATTTAACCACAGGGTTGAGGGGGGGAGGAGGGGAGATCTCATCCTCCCGGGAGTCGGAGCGAGAACCAGACTTCAGCTGATTCAACAACTGCTTTGTTTCCTCCTAAACAGGAAGGAAGACATGTTTGTGTCACATAATCCAAATGGAAAAAAAGCAGTGATGTATCATGTTCCAGCCCAGCCTGCCAACACCAGGGAGCTTCCTGTGTACCATTATTCCCACATTAAGGCAAACAGGAGACTGCAGCATCCGAGATCAAAGGCCTTTCAAGACACGTGGTAGATGTGCCTTTCATTCCTACCAGTCACATCACAATGGTGTTTATTTTATTGAGTTATTCTTCATTTATTGAACTATTAGCGTGAACAAGTTGATTCTGGTTTCTGCCAGTGTATTCAACAGGTGATGAGGACATTCCTCAAATGCTGAAGGCACTTCCCCAGCTGCAAACCTCCAATTCCTCCTCTCAGCTGCAAGGTGTTAAAGCCTTTTTGGAGTTGAAAGACAGAGGAGCAATTCCTCAGAAATCCATGCTACATGAGAAGCTTTTGAAAGAGGTTGAGTCATGGACCAACTTGATACTCATTAACCAACATTTATTTTAGGAGAAAGAAACATGAACACTGCTTTCAAAAGAGCTGGAGGAAGGATGCTGGAGGCCAAAGTGGGATTTTTTTATGCAAACCTTGCACAAGGTTACTTGTTTTCCTTATTTCCTTCAGTTATTTATTGTGTTGTAGTGATACTGTAGAAGAGCAGGGTACTTACAATAACACAAATTCTAATTAACTTTCCACACAGAAATTTGATTCTTCGAAAGATTCACCTCAATCAACTCAAATCAGATTAAAAACAAAACAGCCAACCCTGGAGTCAGAGCACTGACATCATAACAGCTCAAATGACTTTCCCAGCATTAGGAAACAGGGGTTTGGGACATTCTGTGAAAGAACAAGGACTCATCTGTCCTCCCAGAGCTCCAGCCCTTGTAAAAGCTGGGTTTGTCCCAGTGTCCTTGATCCCAGCTGGGCAGAGGCTCTGGATAACAACACCAGCCTGAGGGAAGGGCCATGGGCTACCCATTCCTGGGAGTTTCCATTGCCCCTCTCCCAGAGCCAAGGAGCTCCACGGCCTCACGTTTCACTTCCTGCTCTTTGCCCATTGATAAAATGGTGCCACATTTCCCAATCATGGGAGCAAAACATATTTAAAACTCATTTCTGTCCTCTGATTTTAGAGGAACAAGTCTCAACAGAGATGAAATTAAAAATAGCCTGAGCAGTAATAAGTCTTTGGTGTAAACTGTCTCACCATCAACCACAGAACATGTTTGTTCACATACAAAATACTTAACCCATTAAAAAAGACATTTTTTAAATAAGTGAACACCAGCTGCTGGGTTTTTTCCAGTATCACATAAAATATTAAATATTGTGATCAGAGACTGAAGCACTTCAGCAGCATTTAGTGAGGGAGTTGTTATCAAAACACTCTTCAAGAGACTCCTCAGGGCAATGCCCCACTCAGGGAGAAGGAAACTGCACTAACACAAAAAATTGTAACTGGTAATTTCTGTCTGACCCAAAATTTAATATTAACATTTTTTTTAGAATAGTAAGTAGGGGATGGGCACAGAAACAAGTTACAGATAATGTATTATTTTAAAATACACCAGTTATTCTAAATAGTCCATACACACATTCACCAGGAAGATTCTCCCTGAGACAAATCACAGAATAGAACCATAGAATGAGGTTAAAAAAGACCTCCAAGATCATCAGCTCCAAACATCACTACATCAACTAAACTATAAACCTCCAGATATTCATATTACACACTGCCAGCCAACTCTGTGCCACGACATCCTATAACCTCAGTTTTCATCTTTTTAATAGACACCCATTACAATTTCTGACACTAACCCCATTTATTAAACCAACAGATCAGAGAAAAATTGCAGTAGGACTTAAGAAAGGGTGGCAGTTGTTATTTCCAGACACCTTTGGATTTAGCCAGTGTTTATGAGGGAAATGTGTTTGTTCAAGTCTAGAGGCTCCTCACATTAAACATATCATGGATAAAGACACTCCGTTTGTTCTGTACTCATCAGTATAAACATTCCCAGGATTTGTGAAATATTTAGGAATAATCCATTTATTGCACCCAAGTGCTGATCTGGTCTTTCAGCTGGTGAGGCAGTTCAGTTTTCAGTGTGGCACGAACTGCAAGCCTCATTTTTCCTGACAAATAACAAATGTTTTTTAAGTCCATTTCAATTATTCCAAGTAATACACTGAAGTGATGACACTTCACATACTCAGATTTAAGTCTATCAGCTACTGAAGAAGACCTTCACAATTTCAGAATTATGATATACACTGTAAAACCTGCTAATTGTCACTGCACCAGACAGTTTCAACTTCCTCTGGTTAATTAGTATTTCATTTATATCAGATTTAAAAAAACCCAAACATTCAGAAACTATAAAAGCATTTTTTAAAAAGCTCTTCCATAAATTCACAACTGCACAGTATATCCTCCTAAACTAGCTTGTTTTGCAAAAGAAACACTAAGGAAAATGGGAAAATGTCTGAATATCTGAGCAGGGCAGGTGGTGGGGAACAGGGACAGTGACTACATGTCCATCACACTCCCTAATTCCAGCTTTCTATAAAGGCTGATGTGCACATAACTGCATCACACACAATATTTCAAGCATGCCCTTAATTCAGGAGGACAGCCATGTCCAACAGCCAGATTCACCTGGCAGGCTGCAATAATGATCTCTACATTAAATTTCCACAGCTCCAGCTGCATGTCACAGCCCAGCCCAGCACTGGAGAGCTGTTACAGCTTTTAGCAGGTATTGGTATTACCACACATGTTTGCACAGCAAAGAGAACAGAGGCCTTAGCACACCACAAACAGATAAAATAAAAGCATTTATACAATCAATGAGTAGTAATTAGATTCATCTAACAGCTTTCATAACCCAGACGAGGGCATTTGAATTCCTATAGTAGCTGTAACCATCTTGGAGGCAGCAATTTTAAATGTTTCTGAACAGAAATTCTAAAGCATGTTTAAATTTCTTCAACATATTTTAATAACATGACAGTGAATCAGCTCTGTTTGTGTGCAGTGGAAGAGATGACTTGTCAAGAGAATGAGAGAGAAAATAGCAAGCTCACTTCAGTTTTCAATGGCGTTCCTTCAAAAATCAATCTTATTAAAAAAAAAACCTCAGGTTGAGATACAGTCAGAGAGAGGAAAATTCAGAAAACACATTGAAAAGTTGCTCTGCTTTATTACAGGTGTAAAAGACATGATTTGGGGAGGTGAAGCAGAGTGAGTTTCAGGCATTTTTGCTGTAGCAGAGCTGAGGACTGGGTTGGAGTTGGTTAATAACATTACTGAGCATTTGTGCACCTCAGACAAGGGATGTCAGGAGTTTCCTGCCCAGCACAGGATGTTCACTGCTGTTACCTGAGAGCTGTGGAGGTACCACAGTGCCTGGGTAAATTCAGCCCAGCCCAGCTGAGTGGGGAAACCACCCAGGGGAAGCTGCAGCAAGTTTTAAATCCTAGGAGGCAACAAAAAAATGCTCCTGTTTCACTTTTAGCTACAGCTGCACTAGAGGGCACTTGGAAACCATGAGAAAAGACCCTGACCAAAACTGTGAGAGCAGTTTAAGGGGAAAAAACATTACCTAACCAGTTTTATTTTCAGCTTCAGTGTAGGCTGACCGAGTACACAGAGAGCCAGCGTGCACCAGAATAAAATCATCAACTTATTCAATTCCAGCATTCATGCCATTAAATTCAGAGCTGGACTTGTTATCTTGCTAAAAAACCAAGTAAGTTCCTAAATGCTGCATGTTGACCATAAATCCACTGCACAAAAGCACCCAAATAATCCCATTTTACATCCCCACATATGAACTGGTTTAGGATTTATTCTAAGCACAGTAATGTGGTTTACTTGGTAAAATTTTGTCTATAGATACCTGTGGTGATGTTTTAAAATTCTCAACCTAGCAGTACTTCAAAACTCAAGAATCCAAGGAGGGGAAGGAGTCATTGTAACAGGCAGGGACAAGGGATTTTTAAGAACCTCATTATTCACTGGTTTGCTGCTGATACACACAACAAAAAAAAAAAAAAGTCAGAGCTCTTCATTTCATAAGCAAAATGTTCCCCAAATAAATTATGAGTTATAGCAGGTAGTCTGCACCCCTTGGTCATTTTCTAGTATTTATCCTGAACACTCCCATTAAAATACAATTTCCACAAGACATATTTATGATCTCCAGTGTTAATTTCCTTCTTCTTTATAGCAGCAATTAGTAACTCACTAGAACAAAAAAAAAATAAAGATAAATATCTAACTGCCCTGTACAAGTCCTGAGAGCATCACCTGCAAACAAGTGCTGCACAAGGTCACAGCTGCATTATTTATTAATTCCATGTTCTGAGTACAGTTGTATCAAACCTCTCCTCTGCACAAGCCTTTAATCTTCCCATTTCCACTGCAGCTCCTTTTCCTACCTGCTTAGATTTCAATATCTAATATTAACAGGTCAGAAGAGTGTAAAATCACTATTTCAACTCTGAATGCTTTCCATTCCCAACATCCCAGAATGCTTCCAACAACAAAAACACCAAAGGGACCTCAGGACAAACACAAGAGGGACAGCAACACTGAACTCCCAAGAGAAGGCAAAAACAGGCTTGCTCTTCCAGAGATCTGCAATGCAAATACTTCCATTTGTCTTCATCTAGGTCTGGATAATACCACTGCCACCACTTCTGAGCTCTAGCCACATTACTGGAAATCAATGTAAGAATCCAAATGCCCTCAGCAGCGTCCAGCAAGGTCAATCTCCAGAGTTCTCCAGCTCCAGACACACCCATGTATGCTGTGTATCAGCTTCCATGAGTAAGCACTGGGCTGGGATCACACCTGCATCCCAGCTGGATAAGTCTCCTTGTCACCTTATGTTCTGTCCTACAGGCTTTGGTATGACAGAGGTGCACAAACTACTGAAAAACCACTTCCAATTTCAAACAGTCAACACAACTGGTCAAATCTGCAGCTCAGCCCCTAAATGACAAAGATACATTTAAATATAAGTTGTTCCCCCCTCCTTCCCTCCCATTCCGTGTTTTTACCTTCTCCAGTCTCTCAAAGTACTCTCTGATGAATCCCATGGGCCTTTCAGGTCTCACTGTGCATAACTGCACAATGCAATCCTTCAGCAGCTGCTGGATGTTGTGTTTTTGGATGTAAAGCTCACATTCGCGAAGGCTCCGCTCCTCCTCGCTGCTGCTGCTGCTGGAAGCTGCCATGGCTGAAGGGAACAGAAGGAGAAAGTTAAATAATAAGTAACTACTGGAAACAAAGATGCTGCTGCCTAAAACAAAGTTATGCTGCATTATCTCACCGATATCACAGCAAAAAAACACCTTTACCTACCAGAGCAGTAACTAAGCTAAAGAAAATGCTGGGAACTTATTTAGCACCTGGAAAGAAATCAGAAATCAAAACTCTGGGGGCTCTACAGCCACAGACAGAAAAGGAAAAGCTGAGAAAGCTTCAACAACTCAAGCCCTGTGAGTGCTCCAAGCCAGGGAAGATCCCACCTGAACTTCCTGCTGCTTGAACTGAGGATTTTGTAGGACTGGAGGCTCCTGTCAGGAGCTGCGTGGTCTGTGTGGGGTCATGGGGATGGACCATGGCCAGGAGAGAGGTGGGTGGGAGCTGGAAATGTGAGAGGCCGAGCATGACCGCGATTCGGAAGTGAAACGCGCTCAGGTTGAAGCCAAAGCCAAGATGCCAAGGCAGAGTTTGCTAACGGAAGTTATGGATTACAGGCATCGCTCCTAAAAAGCTCCTGTGTAACTGAAACCTGCTCATACCTCACCACTTATTTCATGGGCACACTGCAATCCCAAAAATACCTCCTCAGCTGTAAATAATGAAGAGTACAGCTCTAAACATCTGTCATGATGCCAGCTTTTCTAAAGACTTCTGCTATGACACTTTCAAAAATGTTCTTAAGCAGATTTTTCTCCCCTTTCAAGTTTGTACTGGGTTTCCACTTCCAGGTTTTGGTAGCACGGGGTACAGGGGAGTTCTGTGAGAAGCTGCTGGCTGCTTCCTCCATGTCCAACAGAGCCAATGCCAGACAGCTCCAACAGGAAACTGCCATGGTGAGGCTGGGCCCATCAGTGACAGTGGCAGAGCCTTTGGGACAAGGTATTTAAGGAGGGAGGAGAAATGGTTACTTCAGCCAGATAGAGGAGTGGCAATAAATAGGAAAAACAGCCCCGCAGCCCCCAGGCTCAGTGCAGGAGGTGCTCCAGGCCCTGGAGCATGGATTCCCTGGCAGCCTGTGAGACAGCCCCTGGTGAGGCAGCTGAGCCCTGCAGCCCAGGGAGACCCATGGGGGAGCAGAGATCCACCCACAGGCCCTGGAGATCCACGGGGGAGCAGAGATCCACCCACAGCCCCTGGAGATCCACGGGGGAGCAGGGACCCAGCACCAGGCCGTGGNCCAAAGGGGAGCAGAGATCCACCCACAGCCCCTGGAGGTCCATGGGGGAGCAGAAATCCACCCACAGCCCCTAGAGATCCATGGGGGAGCAGAGACCCTGCACCCTGTGGAGGACCCACACTGGAGCAGGGGAATGCACAGAGTGTGACCCCACAGGAATCCTGTGCTGGGGTGGTTTTCTGGCAGGAGTTGTGACCATGGAAGGGAAACCAGGCTGGAGAGCAGCCTGCAGGAAGGACTCACGTTGGAGAAGCCCATGGAGGACTGCCTCCCATGGGGAAGGTGTAAGGAGTCTTCCCCTGAGCAGGACGGAGCAGCAGAGACAACATGTAAGGAACTGACTGCAATCCCCATCGTCTGAAGGGAGGGGAGGCAGAGAACATCAGGAGTAAAGTTAAGGCTGGAAAGAAGGGAGAGGGCCAGGAAGGTGTTTGTAAGATTTGGCTTTATTTCTCATTATCCTACTCAAATTTAATTAGTTTAATTAATTACCAATTTGCCCAAGTGGAGTCTGTTTTGCCCATGATGGCAAGTGGTGAGTGATCTCTCCCTTATCTCAGTCCAGGAGCCTTTCCTTATATTTTCCTTCTGTTGTTGAGTTGAAGAGGGCAGTGATGGAGCAGTTTTGGTGAGTGCTTAGCATCTAGCCTGGCTCAGCCCACCACAAGGTTATAAAACCATTTTAAAACACATTTTTTATGTGTACATGTATATAGACACACATTTCATGTCATTTTTTTCATAAGAAAACTAACACTGTGAGAGCTAAAGAAACAGGAAATAATTTCTCAGGGCATTTTTGGATGAAATATAAAGAAAGTTACCTGGTACAGGGAGTGTGGCAACAGCTTATTTATATGCAGTAAGATATGTTGATCCCAGGATCAGCTTTTGAAAGGGAAAAAACGTATTCAGTCAAAAGAATTTTGAGAAATGACAAGTCACTGAAGTCACATCACGGGTTTTATCCTGCTGAGGCAGCAGCAGGAAAACCCAGGGCACAGAGGCAACACAGCAACGTGCCCCTCCGAATTCTGCTGCTGGAGATTACAGAAGGCTTCGAGTTAATATGGAATTACCAACGCTTCACCCAGGTGTGACTGTCACGCTTAATCCCGGCTCAAGGACACACACACACATACACACGTGTATTGTGCGTTGCATAAACACAAAGCGTGGCCTTCCCACGGGCTGAGAAAGCGCCCAGAAGTTCTCCAGTTACTCCTTTTGTTCGGCCAGCCCGCACGGTGAAGGTCAGCGCTAATTAACCAACGCCGGCGGCTCCGTGACCGCCCGCAAACTGCGCCCCGTGAGGGGGCACGGGCCACGCGAGAAGGGCAAGACCGGTGCAGGAAATGCGCTATCACGGGCAAAATGAAAACTCCGGCATTTATTTCTACAAGCCATTTTTTCTGCACATTCCCAAAGCTTCTCCGAGCTCTTCAAGGCGTGGCTGCCCCGCCCAGCCCAGCCCGCC
>VXBC01007693.1:79002-100949 GCA_013399945.1 Ploceus nigricollis
GGCCGGGGCTCGGCGAGCCCGGCGGAGGCGGAGTTGAGAGCGATGGCCGGGCTTTGCCTCCCCCGCAGCCCGGGAAGCGTCTGGGGACGGTCGGGGCAGCGGCGCTCTCCCAGGGCTTTGTCTGCTGGGCGCTGTGTGGCCGCTTGGGAGGTGGCGGCGTTGCCCGGGGCCACCAACACCCCCCGGAGGCTCTCGGCGAGCAGCTGTGCCAGAGCACCGCCCCACCTCGGGATAAATTACAGCCGCGTCCCTTGGAGCCTCGCAGCCCTGGGGTTTTACCTGCTCCGGTTCAAGAACCGTTCCCAAGCGGGACAGCAAAAACCTCCCGGAGCAGCGAGCCACACACGGATGTAGCTCGGAGCCAGGATCCGCCCAGGTCGTGGGGAATGAGATAAGAATCAGAGATATCGGCCTCACTCACACCTGGAAATGCCCTTTCCTTTGCAGCCTTGCTTTGCATTGGTGTGCCCGAACAAAGGGTGCTTTGAGGGATGTGGATGTGCTGCTGACGTGAACCTGCTGGTCACTGTCCCCAGTACAAACGCTGTGCATTGCTGTTATGGGCTGGCTGCTGGTTTCAGACCTAGGTCTCACTGCTTACTACATATGGAACTGAGCAGAGACAGCGCTTGGCAAGACTCTGCCTATTACCCTTAACAGTGAGAGCAGAGCTTCCCCAGCCCGGAGAAGGCGCTGTGTCAGTACAGGGGGATCAGCTTCTGGCTGAGGAAACAGCCCCTTCTGTGACCCCCAGATCCTCTCTGTGTCCTCCCAGGTTGATCTGTACCTGTTTGTTCCTCCAGCAGCCACAGGGCCCTAGGAGAGGATGAATTTGCTCTCTCAGAGGGATACTTGCCTTTTGTAGGCTGCAACAGCCTCAGATGGAGAACTGAATTCCTGAGTTTGTTACTCTGTATTATTTAGGTTGGAAACTGAAGTTGTGCCTTCACTGTGCCAGGAACTACTCATTTCCCCTGTGTCAGGGTTTAACCCCAGCCAACTCCTCACTCACTGAGGTGGAAAGAGAACCAAAAGGGTGAAAGTGAGAAAACTTACAGGCTGAGATAAAGACAGATTAATAATTAAAGCAAAAGCCACACATGCAAACAAAGCAGAACAAGGAATTCATTCCCCACTTCCCATGGCAGGCAGGGGCTCAGCCATCCCCAGAACAGCAAGGAGGACAAAGGCCATCACTCCAAATGTCCTCCCCTTCCTCCTCCTTTATCCCCTGAGCCTGACACTGGATGGCCTGGGATGTCCCTGGGGTCACTTGGGGTCAGCTGTCCTGGCTGTGTCCCTTCTCAGCTCCTGTGCCCCCCCAGCCTCCTCACTGGACAGGTGAGGAGCAGAAAAAGCCTGGACTGTGCAAGCACAGCTCAACAATAACAAAACCACCTCCAGGTTATCAACCCTGTGTTCAGCACAAACCCCAAACACAGCCCTGTACAAGCTAATATGGCAAAAAATCCCCATCCCAGTCAAAACCAGTACACCATCCCTGCAGGGACTCCTGCTGTCATCTGGAGGGCTTCAGCTCTGAACCAGCAGGTTTTTGCTTTGTCTTTGCAGCTCCCTGGCAATTGGAACCACAACTGGATACAGACTTTTCTCCTTAAGTTCTGTGGAGCAACTGGACCAGGTCCATGAAAGCAGTAAGTCTCCTGTTTCCCTGGGGAGGAATATTGACCAGCAGCACCTTAAATTTGTGAGAGTCCTTCACCTTTGTTAGAGCCCAGCTTTTGCACTGCTGCCATTCTGACAGCAGCAGTTTGTGCTGCAGCCCAGCATTCAGAGGCAGTTTCCCACTAGAATGTTTCAGGTACATGAGTAGCAGCCCACATGCTTCCAGCACAGCTGCTGGAGAACTCCCAGGCTTTTAATCCAGTGTGGTATTTACAAGCAAGATGTTTTTAACAGGTTTTCCATGTAGAGAAGGTCACTCCCAGCAGGCCTGCAGCTCTTAGCTGTGCTCACAGCAGCATGTATCACACACTGAACAGCCCAAAACAAGCCTGGCCTCATGAGCAGGGACTCCAGGCTGCTTCAGCTGAGCTGCACTGAAGATAACACTTCCCAGCTGGGTATGTTCATCAGTGCATATGTTCTCAGTGGCTGCAGAAGGAGCCTCAGCAATCAGACACAGCTGCCTCATCTGGAGCAGGATCCAGGCTCCTTTCCCAGAGTCAGGCAAAGGGAAACAGGTCCCTGCCGGTGACACACTCAGGGTGATAGGCTGAGGCACAACCAGTCCCACATTTCAGTTGTGGGGCAGCCTTTGTTCCTCCAATGCAGCCCAGCCCAAAGTGAGCATCACTCAGGGCTGGTCATGCTGGAAAGTCCCTGGGGATTTAGGTGCAGGGCCACCAGCACCATTGCCTGGTGCCTTCTCCTCACAGCAGGAGCCACCCCAAACACAGTCACTGCAAGACACAGCAGCCACTGTTTGCTTCCCCAGGGAGGCTGGGAGAAACCAGACACCACACAGAAGAAACACCAAGCCACAACCAGCTCCTGCCTCACCTCAATAAACCTCTCACACTTCCCCAGGAAACTCCCCTGAGCAAAGGCAGGGAGCTCCTCCCTTTATATCCCCTTCCCAAGGCTCTAGTGCAGCTGCAGGGCCTGAGGATTAGCTTCAACTGGGCCCTGCCCAGGAGAGGGAAGCACAGCAGCACTGTCAAAGAGAACTGGGTATGTTCATCCAGTGGATTTGTTCTCTGGTGCTTCATTTCTGCCTTCAGGGAAAGGTTCTTTTACTTCTTCCTGCTCCCACCTAATTGCTTTGTGCCAGGCATGAGAAATTTTTCACAAAAACATTGTTGAACACCTTGACACAGATCCTCCCAACCCATCCCCTCTTGAGCTGAGTCCTGTTGCTGCAGTCAAGCCAAGCTGAAGGCTCTGTCTTGCTCTCCTTGTGTGCCCAGATGAAATCCCAGATGTTTACATCGTGGAGCGTCTGTTCTCCAGCAGCCTTGTGGTTGTGGTCAGCCATGCCAAGCCACAGCAAATGAATGTCTACCACTTCAAGAAAGGGACAGAGATCTGCAACTACAGCTATTCCAGTAAAATCCTGTCCATCCGGCTGAACCGGCAGGTGAGAGGGGTTAGCCAGAGTTATCCCACTCTGCCTCTTTGCTGCTTTTGCCTTTCCAGCTGGGAGCAGCTGGGAGGTTTGCAGGGAGGCTTTGAGTGGGATTGGAAGGGTGGGTGCCTGTCCTCTCCTCCCAGCCCCACATGAGAGGCCTCTGACAGGAGCTGCAGGGCTGTGATTTCAGCTGTTTCCTTCAGGAAAATGAAGCCAAGGCCTTGTTTTGGTGGCAGTTACACAAAGGCTTTTTGTTATCTGCCTTCTTGCCTGTTCAGGACACAGCTCTGCCAAAAAACACCTTTTCAGGTTCCTTCCTCCCTTGGATTCCACATCCTGACTTCAGGCCCACCTCTGCCATCTTGGTTGCAAATGAGGCCTTCAAAGTTGGTTACAAAAACCCAGGAGTAACTTGAACTCTGTGGATAAAGCAAAAAGCTGCTTTCCAAGTACTGCTAGCAGCCTTGTTTTGGTTTTAAAGGTATAAAACCCACTCAGGCCACTTAAAATGAGGCTTTTAGAGTGTTATTCTCTGATGTCACACAGCCTCGTGGAACCCTGAGCTCTTCTGGAAGATTTTAAGTCATCTTTTCTTTTTGTCCATAATTATTTTCCAAGTATATGCCCTAAGAAGCAGAGGACATTTTACAATGAAGAAATAAGCAGTCTGGGTAATTGTATATAATCAGCCTCTCCTCAGTTAGCAACAGTGAGACCTGCAGTGAGGCTCTCTGGGCTGAGCTTCCAGTAAAGCTCTCTTTGACCAGGAGTTCCTGCACTACAATTAAATCTGTCCTAAATTGATTTTTTTCACTTAAGCTTACAGTGAAACTGGCAAAAGGGAGACTTCCTTTGAATTGCAGATAGATGTGTGTGTGTGTAAAAATAAACTGGGAGGTTCTGCTGAGCAGCTCCAGGAGATTGGTGTGAATAAAATACATTCAGGCTACTCCCCATGTGCTGCCTGGAGGTAATGCACAGTCCCAGCCTTGCATCCACATTTCTTGGCTGCATTATAAGCTGGGGTTGAAATCCTGGGCTGAGCTCATCCTCTGGCTGTGCCCCAGACACACCTGGAGGGATTTGAAGATGCTGCAGATGTTTAGAAACACAGAATCACAGAGTCACTTAGGTTGGAAAAAACCAGTAAGACCATCAAGTCCAACCATTCCCCAGCAAGGCCACCACTAAACCTGTTCCAAAGTGCCACATCCACACATCTTTTTAAATCCCTCCAGGGATGGTGACCCCACCACTGCCCTGAACAGCCTGCTCAATGCTGAATAACCCTTTTCACAAAGAACTTTTTCCTCAAGTCCCATCTAAATCTTCCCAATTTGGGTAGGTTGAAGAGAAGTCATTATTTCAATCTACATTCAGGATTTAAACTGGTGGCCATCAGATTCTGCATGTGACACTTGAACTCTTGCCTGAGCTTCTGTAGGAAAGCTGCACTCCACTGGAAGTTCACAGAAGGGCAAATCCCAGACGAGGCATTACCTCAGGGAAATGGTGACAAATTAACCAGGAACAGGTCTCAAGCAAAAGGTGCATTTCAATCTGTTCTCTCTGTGAAAAAGTCCTCATTGTGCAAACAAGCAAATCCCTCAGTTGTTGTTGTGGCAATTCTTAGTTCCAAGCTCCATGATAACTCTGAAGGTAAATCCTGAGTTGTCTCAAAGTGAGGAATCAGGCTGTGCTCTGGGAAGCTCCTGGGTTTTCATTCACTGCTGAAACCCTGCTGAGCTCTTTGGAGAGGTTTGAGGTGTTTATCTAGCTGTGACCAAACCCATTTCAGCCCCCAAACACAGCTCAGGTATCTGACCTGATCCATTCAAGCTACAGAACGAGCTGGTGGGCAGTAGCATTTTGGACAATTAGCAATGCCTTGACCCCATGTAGCAATCACAGCAGACCTTCTCTGAGGCTCTGTCTGCGTGCACAGTGAGGGTAAACCCCATCCCAGTGACCCTCACATGGCCACAGGGCTGCATGGAGGCCAGGAGGGGTGAACCAACTCCTGCTGAGCTTGTCCAGACCTCCTCTGCCTCTTCACATCCCAAACTTTCCTGGATTTTGTCCCTGTGGGTGCCAGCATCTCTGGCTGCTGCTTTGCCATCATCTGGAAACCTCCCTTCACCTGGACATCAAGAGCAGCCCGTTCTGGGAAAGCACATGGTGGCTTTGCCCAAATCAGCTGTATAAATATTCCTCTGCTTGCAAGTGGATGGCTCTTACTGTAGAAAAGGCAAAGTTTTCCTGGAAATGCAAAATGGCTCTGACACAGCCCCAGATGCTGTGGTTAGCAGGAATAGAAGTGGGAAAGAGTTTGATCTGAGAGTAATGGTGGAGCAAGGCAGAGATTTTTAATGTGGGTGTTTCAAGTTGGTGACTAAGCTCCACATTTAGATACTAAATAAGTGGCCTCATTTCTGAAGAGGTGGAGGCTTCCTGGACATGGATTTTGGTGCTCCAGCTTCAGGATGGATGGGGTCTGAGCATAGGCTTTTATTGGGATGTTTGTAGTGCTTCTTGACTCTTGGCACTAAGGGAGGTGAAGTTGTGCACTTGCTGGACTTACAAAGCTCAGCCCTTCAGCCAGACCCAGAGCCTGGTCCCAAAAAAAGCCTCTGTGCAAAAAGCCTCCGTGGTGACACACAGGGATCTGGACCAAGCTGAGACACAAAGCTCAGTGGCCACAGAGATGGTGGCCCAGGGCTAAGGTCACAGCATCAGCCTTCCCTTTGCCTTTCTGCCCTGCCTCCCCGTGGCTTGGCAGCTCCTCATGGCTGTTCCTGGCAGGGTCAGCAGAAGAGGTGCAAGCACCTGAACTTGGGAAATCCCAGCCCCTCAGCCAAGATGGTGCAAGGGTGACTGTCCCTGAGCAAAGGTGTCTCAGCTCTGTGTTTGTGCAGTTCTGCAGGACACAGAAAGCAGAGTCTTCCCTGCTGACACCAAATGGGAAAAGAAACATTCATGTGCTGGACAGATGCATTAAGCTTAGCAGCAGTGGCAGACCCAGCACCTCCATGTTGTCTCCCAAATGAAGAAGTCAAGGCAAAGGGCCTGCATTGCCATCTGGAGGCACACTGACAAGCAGCATTGCAGCCTCTCTGCTGCCAGCTCTTTGTCATAAAACATAATTTGTTAAGAACTGCAGAGAAAAGTTGGAGTAGGGATAGATGGCAGTCAAGGCCTGTGGTGGGGTGTAACCCTGGCGGGTCTTCCTGTTCCTGGGGATGTGGAAGATGTAGAGGAGCAGAGAAGTCATGGTGTTTTGCCTTCTCTCTAAAGCAAGACTGGATGCAAAAACTCTCCAAAAACAAGAGTGGTACAAACCCAGCTGTGAGAGGGGATGGAGAAGCAGAAGAGATCACATTTCTGTTCCATTTCAATGTGTGGGAAATTCCAGTTGAGTTTGTCTGACAGCAAAGGTTTGTGTTTGGGAAGTGTGGGAGCAGCAGCCAGAGGCACTGCTGGTTCTGTGCATGTCCCCTGTGTCCTTGCAGAGGCTGGTGGTGTGCCTGGAAGAGTCCATTTACATCCATAACATCAAGGACATGAAGCTTTTGAAGACTATTATGGATACACCTCCCAACACAACAGGTGAGCATGGGACAACTGTGTGAAAGGGAGCTTTGGAGAGCCACAGCACTGTCAGAATTTAAACCAGCCCGTGGCCTGTGCATCCTAATCCAGCACTGGGAAGTCAGAAATGCATGGAGGCAGTCAGGCAGAATCACAGGATAAGCAGAGCTGGAAGGGACCTGCAAGGATCACTGAATCCAACTCCTTGCCCTGCACAGCAGCATCCCAACATCCCACCCTGTGCCCAGAGCATTGTCCAAACTCTCCTTGAGCTCTGTCAGGCCTGGTGCTGTGACCCAGCCCTGTCCTGAGCAAAACCTGCCCTGTCTGGAGCAAACCCCTGCTCTGTCCAGAGCAGATGTGTCAAAGGAGAGCAGAGATGGGCAGAAGGGTCTGACTTCCCCTTGGGGTCAGCTCCCAGAGTGATCACTGGGGATAGAGCACACAGGCAGGCCCAGCACCAATCCCTGCCAGGGAGTTCCCAGGAGCTGCCACCTGCTGTCACTGCCTGCAGGCTGCAGAGCCGAGGGGCCAGGCAGGTGGCTGCAGCTCACATCCTGTATGTGTGGCACAGGGTGAATCCGGCTTTCCTGCTGCTGGGAGAGGCTATTCTTAGCAGCAGGGAGGGAAGCTTGGCCGGGTGCCCGTGGTGCTGTGCTGTCCTGCTCGGGCTGCAGCATCCTTTCATGGCTGGCTGCTTGGGAAGCTGCTGATGTGCTCACGCTTGGCCTCGGGGCTTTCAAGGGATGCTCTGCCAGCAGCTCCCCTGACCTACTTCTGGTCTCACCAGATGGGCTCTCTGTGTGGATTAAACATGCTAAATGCTGCAATTATAATTAAAGTTTAAAACCTTCCTGAGACGGCCCAGCAGCAGGATGGGCAGGGATGCCCAGGCCTGGAGCTGTTCTGCAGAGAGTCTGGAAGATCAGGTCATGGTTTAAGAGCAGCAGGGCAGGACTGGGATGCTGCAGATCACAGGCTTCGTATGGGCTTAGTGTTTTAAACCCCTTTTACTGCAGCAGCTGTCATTGAACTGAGCTGAGTGACAAGTGCAATGCCCCTGTTGTCCCTGGGCCACCTGCTTTGGTCCCAAGCTTGACCCCAAGGATGGTGTGCCCAGTAGGTCAGGGCAGTCCAGCCTCAGTGCTCTTTGTGCAGCTTGTTTAGGAGTGGGAATCTGTGCTGGGGGGTTTAGGAGCACATGGAAAATGTGCCACCCCCCTAAAGTGTGTGCCCTGGGCACAGTGACAGCAGCACAGGCAGGACTAGGGTTTGCTGCAGCCACACTGGCCAGTCACAGTGACATCTCTGGCTGTTCCTGGCCAGCACCTGGCTCCTGATCCAGCCTCCACGTAGGAGAGGAAAATGCCCACGGTGTCCAAGACAGTTGTTTTTTATGTGATTCACATCAGGGGCAGGATTTGAACCAAGGAGGTCACAGTGCTTGGGGTGACTTGTGTGCTGTGGGGGCACATCTTGGGAGTGACTGCAGCTTTGGAAACCATCTCATGTGGCTCCCCCCAAGCCCTGGATGTCCCCGGACCTGCTGGCCTGAGGGCAAGGCCAGGCTTCCTGGGCATTTTTTCATGCTGCTTGAGGAAGCTACCTGTGACGTGGCACTCCAGAGGTGCCATCTGAGCAGTGCCAGCCTGCCTGAGCCCACCACTGCAAGCACCAACCCTCACCATGGCTCGGGGGCTGCTGCTGAGGGCAGAGGAGCATCTTCACAGGCTGCCCGTGGCCCTGTGATCCTTGTTCTTTGTGTGTCCCTGGGGTCAGCCCAGTACACTCACGTCTGTGTTTTCCCCTGGCCTGGTTTTCCGGCTGCTCTGCCGGCCAGAGGAGCAGAGGGAGCGGGTGACTCACGCCGGCGCTCAGAGCTCGCTTTGTTCAGCTCCAGCCTTCCCTGATCCCGTCTGAAAGGGCTGTGCTGATCCCCCCGTGCTGCCTGGGCCGGGGGATCGCCATCCGGAGAGGGCAGGATGCTCATTACAGCAGCGGTCTCTGGACTATCTTGGCCTTCCTCCTGTCCCTCCCTCCTTAATTGCCTTTTAATTGCCCGCGCTTTGCTGCTGCCGTGCTCCTCGTGCCTCTCCCGGTGCGCCATTCCTGGCATGATGTGCATGCCTCTGGATGGATGGGGAGCGGATCCCTGGGGCCTCTGGCTGATCCTGCAGCTCCTGGCTCCGCTGCGGTCTCTTTGTTTGGTTATAAACAATGACCTAAAACGAGAGCTCCGGCCGATCCTTCCCCGCTGCTGCTGGGCGGGGGCCAGGGCCGTGTCCTGACACGGGGCTTGCACGGCACGGCACAGCACGGCACGTCCCATCTACGTGCGGTGTGTGGCTGTCCTGGGGACCACGGCAGTGTCCCCGCCGCCTTTAACCCCGCGGCTTCCTCCGCACGTGGGATTAGGTGGGACCTCCGCCGCGGGTCAGGAAGCTCAGGTCGTGCTGGAGCCTCGAGTCGGGTTTGGGAGGGCTGTGAGCACACGGATGTGCGGCAGGAAGCGAGCGAGGCACGTTTGGTGTGTGACAGGATTCACCGGGCTGCATCCTCAGCCGGCAGCGGGACGAGAGGCAGGAAGAGATGCTCTTTTCCGAGGTCACCTGGGGGACAAGAGGATGGATGTACCCACACACGTATCCATCCGTCCCTGTCTCATCCTGTAATTCCTGCCCACTTTGAAAGGAGCATTTGGGAACCTTTGTGCTCATGTTGGCACAAAACCAGATGGCTCTTATGGGGAAGAATTCCCCCTGTGCTTGAAATTTCGCTACGTTCAAGTTCCTTGTCGGCCAGAAGCTCCCTGCACAGCTGGCGCATTTCCTTTGTCTTTCTCTGCTTCCCTTTTCCATTCAGAGCAGAAGGAAATGGCACTGCCTTCAGCCAGCCTGCAACAGAGCTGCACCAGTGCTGCTCCTCTGAGCTTCCAACCTGGCACCTACACCCTGTGCACATCTGGCTGTGTCCAGGAATGCTGTCAGCCCTCAGACCCACATTTGCTGTTTCATGCTCCTATTCCTGCCTTCTCCAGAGAGACAGTGCAGGGGGAAAGCCCAGAGCGTGCAGAAAAGCTGGATCTGGGTTCCTTGTGCTCAGGGAGGGTGGCAGGGCACAGCCGCCGTTCTGTCCCATACCAGCAGATGTCCCCACGGCCGAGGTGTTCCCAGCGCTCCGCGGCCCCAGCGCCGGGGCCGAGCAGTCCCAGAAGGAGCCAGAGCCTGAACCCCCGCCGTGCCCCGTTCTGTCCTCCCCCCACTCGCAGCCTCAGCCGTGTCCCTGTCCCCCTGCCAGGTCTGTGTGCTCTCTCCATCAACCACGCCAATTCCTACTTGGCTTATCCCGGCAGCGCGACCAGCGGAGAGATCGCGCTTTACGACGGAAATACTTTGGTAAGTGCGAGGCTCAGCCTTTGGATACCGGCAGGGGCTGAAAACAAACAGAGCCACAGCAAAGCCAACGGGGCCCTTGGGAAGGATGAATAAATACGCTCCACCGAGCTGGAGTGCAAGGGAATTGCCTGGCAGGCACATCTGGACGTATCCCCCTTGCTCGGGGCAGACAGCTCTGAGATCAGGACGTGCATCTCCCAGCACAGGATATCCAGGGAAACGTGACCCACTGCCCTGCAGCCCAAGGGCCACTGCCAGGCTGACACTGGGGTTGCTGTGGGAGCGTCAGCAGTGGATCCCGTGGGAATGATGTGGCCAGCGTGGGTCGGGGGGGTTGGAGCTGCTCCAGGCACAGCACAGGACTGGAGCAGCTTTGCCACACCGTGGGCTGGAGGGCATGCCTGACCCAAAGTCTCAGAGAGGGCAAAGTGTCCAAAGTCCCCTTAGGAAATCTGTCCCTGGCTGGATGCAGGGTCATGATTATCTGCTGTTTATGCCAGAGCTTTGAGTTACATAAGGCTGGTGGCTACATAAGGCAGCCAGAGCTGAGGATCTGCAGCAGGGGAGGAGCAGAGCACGGGGAAAATGCTGCTGCTCCAAGAGGTGCTGCAAGGGCTGAGGCTCCCTGCAGGTACCAGGGTGGTGTCACTGCAGCAGGACTTGCTGTGCAGCACAGGGAATTGCAGGGAAGCTAGCTCTCATCCCAACAGGGAAGGGCCAGGCTTTGGAGAGGGTGCAGGCACAATCCTGAACCCTGGATAGGCGGGGAGTTGGGATTCTCTGCCCCTGAGGTGAATGTTCTGTAATCACAGTGGCCATAATAGCTGGGGAATGAACTCCAGACAGGGCAGAGATAAACTGCTGAGGATGTTGAAGGGATACCATCAGCACATGATGATCCCATGAATCCATATCAGCAGGTGTGGATAGGGTGCAAGGCAGGAACGCCCTGCCCTCACGCAGTCCAAGGAGCAGCATGTCCCTTTGCCCACACAGTCCAAGGAGCAGCGTGTCCCTTTGCCCACACAGTCCAAGGAGCAGTGTGTCCCTTTGCTCACACAGTCCAAGGAGCAGCGTGTCCCTTTGCACTCACGTTCCCTTGTGCCCTACAGAAAACAGCCTGCACCATTCCTGCCCACGATGGGCCTCTGGCTGCTCTCGCCTTCAACTCCACCGGCTCCAAGTTGGCCAGTGCTTCTGAAAAAGTGAGTGAGTGTGCCTGCAAGTACCCTCCCTCTGCCCAGGGCTGCATCAGCACCCGTGAGCTGCCTCTTCTTAAGCACAGCCAGCACAGAAGGGCCGCTGACTGGTCAGTGTATCGGATCAGATTGAGCCCAGCTGGCAAACGGGAGGAGCCTTTGCACATCCTGAGTCTCCTGGGTGTGTCAGGGAAAGGGCTCGGGCTCCTTGGCCTGCTCCTACGTGGTATTTCCATTTGCATTTTTTGCAGGGCACAGTCATTCGTGTATTTTCCATTCCTGGGGGGCAAAAACTCTATGAATTCCGGCGAGGGATGAAAAGGTCAGTTCATTCTTCTGGCAGTGACAAGTACACAGAGGGCTCCCAGAGCCAAAATGTAAACACAGGGACACAGGGCAACGTCAGATCCTGGTGGCTTTGGCATCTTTTGCAGAAGGAAAACAAGAGCAAACGTATCAGCTGGAAATGTCACTGTACCAGGCTGTGCCCAGCTCATTGATTCCTTCCAGTGTGTCACAGAACAGGGAGCACACGTGGAGTCACTCCATTTACTCTGTCCTTTCTTTTTTCTTATTTGAAATGATGAAGTCCCCAAAATTGTCAGAGACCTCATTCTTGCTGAACCTATGCAGGAGATGCTGTTGGTATCCCACTGTTCAGCACTTTGGATATCCTCCCTGGTCTCTGCAGCACCAGAAGCTGCAATGAGGCTGGCACAGATGTTCCCTCCACAGGCAGCTCTGTGAGCAAGGACATTTCCACCTCTCTGGCTGTTCGTCACTAGCTCAAGGCTACCCCCAGCCCTGCTGAGCAAAGGGATTAGGGAATGGCTCATCAGTGAGCCCACAGGCTCAGCAGCAGCTGTGCAGGGTGATCCTCACCATGGATGGGTCTCCTTCCTGCCCATCCACTCCTCTGTGAGCCAAACCCAGCAGTTGCCCTTGACTGAATTGCTGTGGGAGTGACCAGTGCTGTCCTTGCTCTGCTCTAGGTATGTGAACATCAGCTCCCTGGTGTTCAGCATGGATTCCCAGTTCCTCTGTGCTTCCAGCAACACGGAAACCGTGCACATCTTCAAACTGGAGCATCTCACAGACAGGTGAGGCATTAGCCTGGCTTAACCTGCCTGCCCCAGGGCTGTCTCTGCTTCAAAGGCCTGTGTTTACACAGCTGCTCTCCGTGTCCTCACCGCATATTCTCCATGAGCAATTCCAGCTGCACTGTGTCTTTGTGTCCTGAGGGACTCACTCTTTGGGAAAGCCACACACTGCACCCCTGCTTTGTGTCCCTGAGGTCAGCCCAGTACACTCACATCTCTGTTTTACACTCACATCTCCTCCTGGAGGGGAGGCCTCTCCCAAGCCTCTCTGGCTTTATTAGGTGCCACTGTCCTCTGTTGTCTCCAGCCAGGCTGGTGCACAATGTGAAGGTGCTCCAGAAAACCCTTCACCCACGTGAGATCAGGTCTGTTCCTGACGTTTTGTCCCGCTGGTCATGCTAACCCCACTGACGCTGCTTTGTGACCCCTCAGCCGGCCAGAGGAGCCTCCAACCTGGAGTGGGTACATGGGGAAGATGTTCCAGGCTGCTACCAACTACCTCCCTGCCCAGGTGTCGGGCATGATGAGCCAGGACCGAGCCTTTGCCACCGTCCGGCTCAACATCTCTGGGCAGAGGAACATCTGTGCCCTGTCCACGTACGTACTGACCCTGCTGGCCCCCTGGGCCAGGCCAGCCTTACCTCAGCCCCCTGCCTGCAGAGCATGTGCTGGGGGTGCTGCTGTGTCTGGGTGTGGGAGCTTTTTGGCCTCAGGATGCTTTTCCCACCAGGATTCAGAAGCTGCCTCGGCTGTTGGTGACGACGTCGGATGGACATCTCTACATCTATAACCTGGACCCACAGGATGGAGGGGAGTGTGTCCTCATTAAAAATCACAGGTAACTCTGCCTCCACTCACACCTCATACAGAAGCTGATATTTTAAGAAATGAAGGGAAATCTCGCCTGGCAGCACAAAATGGAGCTGTAGGGGCAAGAAAACTAGAACTGAGTTTGTGATTGGGGCTACCTGATCTGACAGACATGGCTGGGAATCACATCAGCAGGCAGGGACACAGGGCTTCTTGCAGGAGAAACCTGAGACATCTCAGGTGCCATGGCAGCTGTGGGACATCCCAGCTTAGACTGGGCAGGCTGTGCTTTAGGACATGCCCCAGCAGCAGAGCTCTGACCATCATGGTAGCAGGAGAACAGAGCACCTTCTCCAGCTTGGAGTGGGTGCTGGAGAGCTGACTGGGGGGAGGATGGTGTGGAGTGACACTGTGAGCTTCTGTGAACAAAGCCCAGTGCCTAAGGAGAGGAATTTCTTCATGGAAGGGGTTGTTAAGCATTGGAAGGGGCTGCCCAGGGAGGTGGTGGGATCACCATTCCTGGAGTTGTTCAAGGAATGACTGGATGTGCCCTGGTCTGGGTGACAGGCTGGTGGTGATCAGTCAAAGGTTGGGCTCGATGATCTCAGAGGTCTTTTCCAACTGAAATCATTCTGGGATTCTGTGGAAACAGAGCCTCCCCCGCCGCTGCTCAGGCCATATGCAAATCCCATTAAGCACGTAACCCCCCCGCACACATCTGGGCTGCTTGGCTCCACATGTGAAGCCTTTGGGGTGGGGTGAGATGTAACATGTGCTCCAGGCCGGGAGGTGGCTGCCAGCCAGGAAAGTGCCAGCAGCTTTTGGAAAAGCCACAAAACAAAAGCACTTCAAAGCTGCGCTGTCCAGCGCGCGCCGCCCGCAGCCCCCAGCCTTGTCATGTGGGCTCCTCTGAGCATCAGAGGGCTGAAAAGGGCCCTTGGGTCATGAGTTACATTACATCATATGATATCTCTGCTCAAACTCCATCCTAAACTAGCCAGGGCTGCTTTTCCCATCTAGTCTGCTCCTGTTGGAAGCCCTTCGGAGCCCCCTCTGTGATTAGAAACACTGTTTGCCTTTGTAACCTAAAGCTTTTGTGGTCAATCTGTTCCCTTCTGTTCCCATGCCAGCATTGTCCTCCAGCTGAAGTGGTGCTTCCCCTATCTCCTTCTTCACCCCCTGCTTTCCTTGTGGAGCACAATGCTCCCCTGTCCACAGCACTGCTGGGGCTGCTGCATGCAGTGATGGGGATGGGTGATGTGCTTCTAGGAGATGTGGATGCATGGGCTTGTCTTAGCTGGAGCTGGGGAGGAACAGCCAGGATCAGAACTAACTCTTCTCCCCTCTCTTGATCTGTACAATTAGTCTGCTTGGCTCAGGAAAGATGGAGGAGAACAAAGAAAACGACCTTCAGCCTCCAGTACCTCAATCTTATGCAGCAACTGTAGCCAGACAAAGTACAGTGCCTTCAACTTCGACCATGCCAGGTGAGCACCACATCTGCCCTTCCTCAGGCAGAAGCCACAAAACCACCTGGGGCAAAGTGGAAAGTGTCCCACATTCCAAGGGCTCATCCAGGATCACCACATGTGCACTGCATGCTGGGCCAGCAGGACTTTGGAGCTCACCTGGTTCATCCCCTGCCACAAAAACAGGGCACAAGTTTTCTGCTCTGCTTCCTGTGCCAGCTCTGCTCCCTGTGCCACAAGGCAGAGCAGGAACCACTCTTTGGCACACAGCAGCTGCTGCCAGGTGGTTTCCAGGAGTTGTAACCATGGGTGTAGAAGTCAGGGCTCACTGTTTTTGTGGTGAGATTGCCACAGAGTCTCTGAAGCTGGTACATCTTGCACTAAACTGCTGCAGGAAAAGACTGAGTGACTATCTCATTATATTCCCAAGTGTACGATGCACATACAAATGCAGATCTTACTCTGAAATTGGTGCTTAGGTTCATGGCAGGAGGAGGAAAGCTGCTGCCACGGGAGCTGGCCATGTAGTTCATCCATAATCCATAGTATCCACGGAGACACCTTCCTCCTCCTCAGTCCATGAAGCCAGAGCAAGCAGCTCAGTGCTAAAAAGGTGGTGACAGTGTGTGCTGCTTGTTTGCAGCCTCCTCCCATGCCTTCCTGCAGTAACACTTGGTGTTTTCCCCTGGCCAGGTTACTCGGAGGACGGCGGAGCCCTGCGGGGGGAGGTCATCCCAGAGCACGAGTTTGCAACTGGACCAGTCTGTCTGGATGATGAGAATGAGTTTCCTCCTGTGAGCATTCGGGACCCCTAAACCTGCAGTGCAGCCCTCATGCTAAGAAGGAAGTAGGAACCTCTCCCAGAAGAGATTCCATTGCCCCCTCCTTGTCCCAGCTCACTGTGAAGCCTAAAATAACTGACAGGGTTCTAGGGACAGTGCCAGGAAAATGACACCCCCACTAAGCAGCAGCTGGGGATGGGGCAGAAATGATCAAACCTAAGCAGAGATTGATCTGAACAAACTTGCTGAATGGTGTTCAGATCTACACCTAACCTTTGTGCCTTGAGCAGATTTCTAGTATTACCAGGAATAGTTTTAATTGGAACAATTTAGAAATAAAAACTTAATACCCTGTTGCATTTTCAGTCAGTTGTGTTAGTCATGGAATGCAACTGGAACGTACCTGAACCTCACCAGTCTCTTCATTTCCAAGGTAACTGAGAAGGAAACTCCTTTTCCAAGTACAAAGATGAAAGGAATAACAGAGTTTTAAACCATTTTATGATTTTTATGTGGCACTTTCTCAGTTACCATTGGAAGGAGCTAGTGGATTTTTCAATCTAACTTCAGCCTGGCAGTGTCTTTCTGGCTCCTTTTCCTATTCCACGCTCATTAATTAAGTATCTAACCCCTAATTGGACAAATGTTGGTCTGTGCTATGATCTGGTTGTAATCAGTGGTGTCTTCATAGCAGTAATGCAGCAGAACACTGTAATGGATTTCAGGTTGCAGCCTTGGCAGGCTTTTGGAATTCCTTACTTCATTTTTACATATCCTGCTGTTGGAGTTTTGCCTGAAAAGGAGGAAGTACAAACCTTATCCCAGGATTCAGTCCATGTGCTGAGCTGACCTCTGTGAGGCACCTTCCTCTGAGCTGAGGCAAAGTGTTACTTAGATAAAAGCAGGCTGGTTCATGACTCCCTTTGAGCCAGCACCACCTAAACCCAGCTCAACTCACACAACCCTCAGATTATTTCTTTCCTTACCTGCAACATTCCCTGCTGCAAACTGGGAACAGGAATTTCCCACTTGACCAACTCCATTACTCAAGAAGGATATTTAAAATGTCTCCCTCGCTGTGCCCACGGAGAAGGTGATGGCCCAGGCCCCTGGAAGGAGCAGCAGGGACAGAGAGAAATCCTTTGTTTCCTTCTGCTAAACCTGCTCTTGAACTCACGGTTTGGGGACAAGCAAATGCCAGCAGGCAGGAATCACGCTGCTCCTGAAAGAGGCTTCCTGCTGGAGCTGTGCTGGATGAAAGCAGCCCCAAACCCCTGCTGGAGCACAGCAGGTGCTTTATGAAATGAACTTTGATCCCTCCAAATCCTGTCATTAACCTGACAGAGCAGTGACATGTGTATTGTTAGGGAGGAGGTGGTGTGGGAAGGGAAGGTGCTTTCCAAAAATACTCCCTGATAACGGTGGCTGAGCAAGTGGAGCTTCCAGATAAAGCCCCCGCTCCTGGGTTTGGGGTTTGCCCTCGCAGTGGGAGCACTCAGGATGTTTGGATGCTCTGGATTTCGCTGAACTTGGCTGTTTTCTCAGCACTTGAGATCTCCAGTCTCAGAGAAGGGGGTTTCAGGCATCGGTCACTCCTGTGCAGAGAAGGAGGGGGAGAAAACCTGACCTTATCCAACAAAAATGTTTTGACAGCGTTCGGCTTTGCGGAAACATGGGAAGGGTTTTGTTTGTTTTCCAGTGTGCAACAAAAAGACTTTTCAAAACCTCAAAACTTGTGACAAAATGGAATATTCACCCGCAGCCCACGGTATGGCTTTGAACTCAGACATGGTTCTGGAGAAACAGCAGTGCTCAGACCCCACAGTTTCTCCCCATTTTGAAACCTCTTGTCTTCCCTTGACCTCAAGCAAGACTTCAGAGGCTCAGCTCTTAAAGACTGAGGAAAACCAGCTTCAGCCTGACATAAAATCTGTCAAACACTGCCTGTTCATTAAGTGGAAGGAGGGACAGATCAGAGAGGAGATGAGGAGCCCAAGGAGGACTCGTAAAAAGTGGCCTCACAAGAGGGAACGTGGATGTTGCTGCTGCTGGTGCCAGGATTGCAGAAGGAGGTTAAACCAGTTCAGTGACAATTCCTGCATGGATGGGTGGATTAAGCACTCCCAGGTCACTGCTGGTCCTGGGCAGGAAGGACTCAGGTGTTACTGAGGGGGACAGGGGGCTGAAGCCAAGGGTGCTGTGCTGGATGTGCAGGGAGGAGGCTGCAGAGCCCTCACCCTGCAGGATCAGAAGATTTTACAGGGTGGGAAGAGCAAAGCCAGCTCTGGCTACAAAACTGTGGCAATTTGGGCTGTTTTCTGGTCACCTGCCTGAGCAGCCACCCCTGTTCTGTGGGTGTAGCAGGGAGTGAGGTTTCCAGGGAGCTGCTGGGGTGTGTTTTGGGTCAGGCAGGGCACTGCAGATTTGGGGTAGTGCTCTGAGGTTTGGCAAAATAAATCCTACAGGATTCTACAAGCAGCACAGCCTGTGTGCAGCTGGGGAGTACAACCAGAGGATCTGCCCAGAACCCCTGGGATTCAGTAGGAAGGATAATTTCTTTCAGCAGATTGGTCAGTACTTTCCAGGCATAGGTGATCCATCCTGCATTTGGCTGCAGGGCCCAGAAGTGAAGGTTTTATCAGGAGAGCCATTTCATTAAGTCAAGTGAGACTGCAATCAGCTCTTCAAAGGCAGCTTCCCCTCACTGATACTCAATCACTCTTAAAAACCATCTCTTTCCCATTGGTTTTTGGCTGCTTCAGAACAGTTTGGGCAGTTTCTTGTGCTGCCAAAGGATGCTGCTGCCTGTTGGAAGGAAAAAATCCAGGGGGATCAACAACAGAGCAGAAATCAGTGCCCTGTCATGGGGTCCACACACCCCTCTGCTGCTCCAGACCACAGATCCTGATACAACAAACCAGGCTGCAGATACATCTCTGGCTCTGTGGAAGCATTATTGGCCCAGATTCCTCCTGGCTGTTTGCTGGATGGTGTTTCCCTCATTCTGTTGCATGGATATGGACACTTAATTATTTTAAGTGATTCTTTTTTAACAGCTGGCTGGTAGCAGAGGAAAGGCCACAGATTTTCCACTAAGGCTCTACTTGTAATTACGTGTCATAGGGGATGAGGGAGTTTGGCAGAACCTGGCTCCTGCCCTTACAGCTCAGCCTGGCATTTTGGGCAGCTGGGGCTTGCAGGATTAAGCCCAGCTTATCAGTACATTATCTGAGGTCCCTTGGGAATTGTGGCATCCAGTGTCAATGCTTGTGCCTGGAAACCTGGCCAGTGATGGTCCTGCAGCTCGTGGAGAGGCAGACCTGGGAGGAGGAGCGGCAGAGACCCTCTGCAGCAGGAGCTGTGGGGTTCACATCCCTTCCAGGTCACGTCTGGCAAGGCTGGAGCTGGGACAGATCTGTGCCAGGGCTGCCCACGCCTCATCAGGAGCAGGGGCACATTTTACCCAGGATCTCTGTGGGAGGAGTATCTGATGGGAGGTGAATCAGGGTCCTACTGCTGCCTGTTCTTCTCTGCTCCTGCTTTACTCTTTCACTCAGAGGCTTTGCTGGTGTTTAGGCTGGGCTTTCCCTCCCCTGATCCTGTCTAACATGTTGGAGTTGAACTCTGGGATCCATCCAGAGACCCCAGAGGGATGCCCAGCACGAACCTTTCCCTCCAGCCACGCCAGAGCTGAGCTTTTTGGGAGCACTTAGTGAGGCAAATGCACTTCACCCCCAGGAACTGCACCCCCCAAAGCCTGGCTCTGCTCAGCCCAGTGCCAGACCCACTTATCACTGATCCAGATGGTTCCTGTTCCCAGGATTGTAAATTCGGGGAGGGGGAGAGCAAATAAATAAACCTCTCACCAATGTGCCTTTGAATGGAAAGTAAAACACTGCGGGACATCCCTCCCCCTGCTCCTCCCATGTGCGTAAAACCAACTGGAAATGCTCTCTGGTGCTGGGAAAAGTAAGGCCCTTGTGTTTTGATTTTGGTAGATAATCTTGTGCCGTGGAGGTCAGCCGGGCAAGGCGAAGAGGTCATGAGGAGAAGCAAAACAGCCACGCTTAGGACAGCTGCTGGGAGTGCTCTGGAAAAGCCAGGAGTTTCGAAGAACAGATCTGTGAGTCCCCGAGATGAGAAAAAAAATATCAATTCAGGTGGGCCAGACTTTTTCCTCTGTGTAAGTGAACACCTGGCCCTGTTAGCCCCTGTTTTAATTTGTGTCTGGGTGGGGTGTCAATGTACTGTATGCACATGGCTCTATTTAACAAACTCCATGTTAGAACCACAGTGTAAATGCTAATTTAATCAGATTTGTATGTAACCAGAATTTTATATACCCATTTGTCCCTTTTCTAATTTATGCTGTTTTATGTGTATAAATGTACTTATAGGAAGAGATATTAAACTTATGTCTTTGTACAGTATATACAGACTATTTTAACCCAGGCAAAGTATTTTTGCAGTGATATTAGAGAAGATGCCATTTGCTATGTTGAAAGACAGAATAAAGTCACAGTCTGTCCCTGGCAGCTCCTGCTGTTCTTTTTGGGGCCCTAAGGTGTCAGTCTGGGTTAAGTTTGAGGAGTGGGAAGTGTTTTGGGGGCTGGGGTGATGGCAGCACACCTGGGTGAGTCCACACAAGTCCTCTTACGGCCAAAGAAAGATCTGGGTGTGTAAATCAGAATCCAGAATGGTTTCAGAACACCCTCACTCAGCTGCTGAGAAATCCCAGTGGTTTCTCACGTTTCAGTTGCACCTTCATTTCTGCCTTTGCACCTGCCCAGAAATGGCCCCACAGGAGCTGTTTCACTCCATCTGTGCCTACACTGGGATTGGCAGCAGCAGCTCCTCTGCCTGGAGCCCTGATCTGCTGGGGGACCCCAGGGCAGGGACCTCTCCCTGACCTCCCAAAACCCCAGTTACACCCTTCTCTTTGCTGAGAGCTGATGGGGAGCAGCCCCACTTCTCTCCCTGCCACCTTCAGGGAACAGCCTTTCCCAAACCCTTGGATGTCACAGCGCAGTCCTGAGCTCCACCATGGCAGGACAAGCTGAGCATCCTTCCCACGTGGATGGCAGCCCTCAGGGACAGCCCAGGACCCCCTTCCTTCCTTCACAGACACCTGGGTCTTGCCATCACCCCTCTAATGAACCTCAGCAGGCAGCTGGTGGGGCAGGTGCTCTGTTCCCAGAGCACTCCCCTCATGCCAGCCAGGAATTTTCTCTCTGCAGCCACCAAACTTCCAGGGTCTCTGCAGCAGAAGGGCTGATTGCCCAGAGGCTGTGAGCCCCATCCTCCCCTGCCTTGTGCTCCCACAGCTGCTCCTGAAGGTTTCTGTTCAGAGGAAAACCAAGCAAATTTCCCAAAGGAATCCTCTCCCAAAGCCAGCTCTCACAGAAGGTAGTTTTAATCCAAGATCTGTCTCTTTCCCAGATAAAGAGCCCTACAAAAAGCCTTCCACATGCCCAAGCTCCAAAGGGGACACTCTGTGTGCTCCCTTAAATCCACACCCAACTCATCTCCCTCTTCCCAGCAGGGAGCAGAGGGAACCACAGCCTCCATCCCTCTCCGTGGCCACCTCCAGCCTGGAATTCACAGACACCACCCTTGGGAAAGGAGCAGCCTGAGCAATTATTTGCTTAAAGACAAAGCCATGGTGTTCTCCTTTCCACGTGGGGATCCCACGTGGCTCCGTGAGCGCCGTGGCACTGGCAGCCCACGTGCTGCACGTTGCAGCAGGGAATTGCAGCTGGATCCTGGGAATAATCTGCAACTGAGACATTGTCTGCTGCAATGTCCTGCAGAGCTTGGGCATAAGCCCTGCTGATGGCAGGCAGCACTGCCTGGTACTCCCTGGATGCCACGTCCAGAGGCTCCTGCTCCTGGATGTCACGGTCCAGGTTGAAAATGAGGGGTGGCTGGTGCCGCTGCGCCGGCCCAGTGCTGCCATCACAGGCCATGGCCCCTCCTAGGGAGGAAATGGGAGAAAAACCCTGGAGTCACAGAGGTCCAGGGATCTCCTCACCCACCCAGGATGGCCCATTCCCACCCCATCCCAGCTCTTACTCCAAGAGTGTTCCTGAGACCAACCCCAGGCTGCAGCACCACCCTGCAGACACAGCTCAGCACGTCCTTGGGTCTGCTCTTGGTTGAATTAACCTGAGTTGGTTTTCACCTGCTTCTGCAGGGATCTAAGAATTCCAGAAGCCCCTTCCTAGACTTCACAACCCATGGCAGGGAGGCAGTACCTGTGGTGTAGAACGCCTTGTACNCCCACCTTCCCGGCGGCGCCGCTGTTGGGGTGCAGCAGAACCTGCAGGAGGGACAGGATAACTCCTGTCAGCCCATGGCAGGGAAAACCTGCTCCAGGAAACCCACTCCCTCCCCAGATGAGCCACATCCCACCCCTGAACACATTCACAGCCATCATTCAGACCCTGGACTGTGAGCAGCCAGCAGAGCTGTGGTTGCTGAAGCTGCTTTGCCTTCCTCCTAATTCTATCTCAC
>VXBC01007694.1:0-77940 GCA_013399945.1 Ploceus nigricollis
CTTCTAGGAAGGAAAGTCTCTAAAAGATACAGAAACCTTCAGTGAAGTCCTATAAAGACAAGAGTATCATCCCTGACAGCCTTTGCCCAGAAACATCACTGGCTTGTGTTCTGAACACTATTTCCTAATGCTTTCTTCCCTAGGAGGGATATATATAAGTGTGTTAGTATTCTTTTGGTAGTGGAAATGCTTTTGGAAACAGAGAGAAAGCAGTCATGATCTTTGTGTTCAAATAATCACTTGGAATGAGAATATTAGGATTAATTTTTTTTTTTGGATGCATGTTTTAATGTCATGGTAAGAGCCAATTCTCGAGTGGCCAGCAGAAAAAAATACATTCCTTCATTCCAAGTTGTGAAGGTCTGACACTGTATGACCCTTGGGTTCTGGTCTTTGGTTTTCTTGTTGCTTTTGAGAATATACAGGACTAATGAGAAATCATGAGTTCTTGGGAGGAACTCAGGTGTGGCTTAGTGAAAATATATTTTGAGTGGCCACTGTGAGATTTGTGGAATCTACGTTTGCCTCTGACACAGACTCCATTTGTGTTTCTCAGCAAAGTTTCATTACTAAGTTTCCCTTCTGCTGAAGGACATTCTATTTGTTTTACAAGCATGCTGAAAATGCATGTATGTGCTAAAGCAACTTTAATCTTCTACTGAAATAATACAGAAAACTGAGAAGAAGATATAACTGAGACTGTCTCTTTCTGTTTAGAGAAAACCAACACCAACGTTTTCCTGTATGTCTGCATCATTGCTTGTGTTCTGATCATTATCACCTTGTTGGCTGTCATTTACTATTTCAAACTCCACAGTGATAGGTATGTATGTATGCTAAGGAAAAATTGTCTAGTGCTAGAAGAAATTTTAAAGTACTCTTTGTGTCTTGAAATCATATAATTCTGTCAGTCTGTGCTGCTGTAAATAACCAAATTAACTACATCAAATATTTCTGTACTGCAGACACTGTGCACTGTGCATTGCACACATCTTCACAGAATAATGCCCCTGAGTAAAATCTAAATGGGAAGAAGTTGGCCAAGGACCATGATTACATTGCCTGCTAAAGGGAAACACTTCATTCTGATAGGAATCTGTGAGAGTAAATCTTCTTCAGATACTGTCATAGTCTGCCAGTATCTCTCTTGGTTAGATCAGGGCATTGGTTCTGCTGCCTCATAAGTTCCACTAAATGCCAGAGGACTGAGAAATGCCAGCCTGCCACATGAACAGAAGAGACAGCAGATTCTATCTGTATTTATTAAAAAATTCCTTGAGAGAAGCTGGGCTCTAGTCCCTTTAGGATTTCCTATGAAGTAAAAAAGTAGTTCTGAGGAATACCTACAGAAATCATTTGTGGAGTGGAAGGCTGAATCAGCACCTGTACTGAAAACCTCAGCTAGGTTCCTCGTTTACCTGTTACAAAGTGGTTTTTCTCTCAGGCCTCTTCCCTCAGAGGTGAAGAAATAGTTCAATACCATTTCACTAACTGCAAAATGTATATCCTTACAGAGGGCTTTGATTCTAATCTGCTTCCATTTTATGTATAAGCACCCACAAACATAAGAAAAGACCTCTTAAGAAAGGTAGGGTGCTATAATTTCAGGATCAAAAGTCAAGGAGAGAGAGACATGAGGTTTTACTCTTGAAGAAAAAGAAATATTTCATAAGCTTTTGCTCAAAGAAACCAAGCTGTGATCCAGCCAAACATGTTTTAATACTTTTCTTTTTTCACAGACCATGCCACAAATCCAAACCTCCTGAAATTGCTCCTATACATTCCCAACAGGTAAGGAGAATGATGCAAATTAGACCACCACCAAAGCATGGTGACTCTGGTAGCCCTGGAAACATGATCAGTGAAAGGAAAACATTAGATTTTTACTCTCAGCTTTCAGCAAGCACTACTGTGTCTGATATTTTTACTCTAAGCTCTTTATAGGACAAAACAAACCTTATCTTCACCATAACTTTGACTTGGAGCAAACACTACAGGTGTGTTCCACCAGCAAACACTCAGCTAAAGCCATCCTTTAATTTTAACAAGGAGTCAGTCCCACCACATTTCCCTTGTCATGTCAGATACTCTGACCACAACTGCTCTCCAAATAACAGTCAGGAAGGGAGACAATAGCATGGGTTGGGGGATATTAAGAAAACTGTTAGTGAACAAGATTAAGCAACAAGATTAACAGACATCACAAGAAAAAGAATATCCCTTTTGGTGTCCAGAATGAAAATTGTGTGAATTTTGAAGGCCACTCTTTATCTTGCATGGTCAATCCACAATCAAAGAAACAATCATACTCAAGATATTGGAAGGAGAGCTGAGGTACAAACTGGGAGATATTTTTTGATATCCTGTGTTGTTAGAAGCTTCCTGTGTAGATGTGCAATTCATTTGTAAGCTCTGTCTCTCTTCTCTGCTGCCAAATCCAAATAACAGCATCTCTACGCAGACAAGATGTGTTACAATTATATTGTATCTGTGCACCTAGACTCAAATTCTGTCATCAACTTAAAAAGATGCTTCAGTTTCTGAAGAGACTTAGTCAATTCTAGTTATTAGTATTCCTGCTGTTCTGCTGCCCTCCCTCCCAGTTGTTGCTGACAGACACAGTTGCATTAATGTAAAATAATGGTTTAAGTACCGGCTGTCATGTCATGGGACTTTCATTAGCATGTCTGTAGACTGAAAGTGCAGACTGATTAGGAATGAATCAAGGTCAAGACTCCAGCATATTATTTGCTCTTTCTAAAGAATTAGACCCTAATAAAATTTTTTTTCAGGTCAACAAAAGTGGAGTAGAAGGGAAGATAAAGGATGCAAGTGAAGCAATACTTTAGCTTCACCCTCCAAATCTTTGATAAAAACAGTAATCCATGTTCCTTGGTAGAAAAAGAAATAGAGGGGTCTTTTTTGTTGAAGAGGAGTAAATATGACAGCACTGTTTCCCAGTTATTTTCTTCAGTGCAGATGAGAGATTTGCAGAGTCTTGCCAAGCTAAACTCCTCCTTGTATTCACAGTTTTTGGTTTTGTTTTGCTAGGATGACACAATGGAAGTGGAACCTTATACTACTTATGTGCAGAAGGAAAATGTAATTTACAACTCAGTGTCTGATCTGACAGTGGGGCAGAATCTTCCACAAGACCTGTGTCCAGGAACATGAATGACTCAACAACACCAGAAAAGGAAAGCGATTCTTTATAGAAGACTGGTTATAGAAAGAAACTTCTCAGAGGATTTCTTCAGATTTTGGGGCAGCATAGGTCTGTTCAAACTAGTTCTGTTCAAACACCTCTTCTTGCTGATGAGTCCATAGTTCTTTTTTTCTCCCTGTTTTGCTTTCTTCCTTGGGAAAATGTGTTATTCCTTGGGAAGATGTGACTGACCACACACCGTAGTTTTTCCTGGAAAAGAAGTTGTGACCAGTCTTCCCTTCGCTGTTGTTGCCTTGGGACCCTAGTTCTGTCAGTCACTTGTAGTTGTTACTTTGATGCACTTGACACTATGATGTACACATTTGGGAGACCAGAGGAGTGTTCTGTCTGAACTGAAACAAAACACTCTTCCACCAACAGCCACTTTTTTCTAATATATATGTTAGTAACACATGACCTGATGATCTACTGTTCATCACTGAATACCTCAAATAGCAGAAGATAATGGTAGGGAAGACTTAGTTCTGAAAATGGAAATAAGGGATACATTTAGAAGGTCATCCACTTAGAAGGAGACTGCACTAGCATGACTAACTCACTTGTTAGGTTCATATCCAGTATTTCGAGATGCCATTATGGGGTGTCATCCAGAAGAATCTGGACAAGGTTGATAACGGGAATCTCATGAGATTTAACAAGACCAAGTACAAGGTGCTGCACCTGGGTTGGGACCCCCTAGTATCAACACAGGCTGGGGCATGAACAGATTGAGAGCAGCCCTGCTGAGAAGGACCTGGGGTGGATGAGAGGCTGGCCATGACCCAGCAAAGTGCACTTGCATCCCAGAAAACCAAACGTGTCCTGGGCTGCATCCAAAGCAGTGTGGCCAGCAGGGGAAGGAAGGGATTCTGCCCCTCTGCTCTGCTCTTGTGAGACTCCACCTGCAGTGCTGCACCCAGCTCTGGAGTCCCCTGCACAAGCAGGACATGGACCTGGTGGAGCAGGTCCAGAAGAGGCCATCAAGATGATTAGAGGGATGGAACACCTCTGCTATGAGGAAAGGCTGAGAGAGTTGGGATTGTTCAGCCTGGAAAAGAGAAGGTTGTGGGGTGACCGAATTGTGGCCTTCCAGTAGCTGAAGAGACCCTGCAAGAAAGACAGAAACAGACTTTTACAAGAGCATGCAGTGACAGGGCAGAGTGGAATGGATTCACACTGAAAGACAGTAGGTTTAGATAAGATACTAGGAGGACATTCTTTTCTTTGAGGGCGGTGAGACATGGAAGCAGGTTGCACAGAGAGGTTGTGGATGCCCCACCCCTTGAAGTGTTCAAGAATAGGTTGGATGGAGCTCTGAGCAACCTGGCCTAGTGAAAGGTGACCCTGCCAGTGCCAGGGGGGTGGACCTTGATGATCTTTGAGGTCCCTTCCAACCCAAACCAATCCATGATTTTGTGATTTCCACTAAATATGTTCATTCTGTGTTTCAGATCACTGGTATGATTATTTTTCTAAGATTCCATGAAGATATGGCATTCCTCTCTTTCTTAAGAGTATAAGCATTAAGATACTGTAAAATACTTATGTTACTCAAAACCCATAGGCTACTTCAACCAAAAACAAACATAACATATTTCACAAAACAAACCAAATACAAATATATCTTCTATAAATGTGCAATAATGTACAAAGAAGATAAAATGTTTGCTAATTGTAGTCATATTTATTTTTACTACCAAAACTGAAGTTTTATTTCATTTGTATGTCTAGATATTTTACTGATATTCTTTTCAATATACTTGCAAGTTCACTTTTTTGTATGCAAATTAGCATATGTATCTTATTGTGTCTCATTTTGAGGTGACTTATTCTCACCTTCACAAAATATCCCTCGGGAATAAGTAAAATAAATTTTCCTCTATATACTAGCTGTTCTCAGATTTTGTTGATTGATGCCTTTCTAGCTAAAGTATGAACTGACTTTACAGTAAGAGTAAAGAAATATGTTTATAAACCTCTGTTGACTACCTCTTACTTCAGTATTTTAAAAGCCTGACTGGGTACTTGGTCTGATTGCAGCATCAGAAGAACTGGATTTTTCCTTTAGATTTAGAAATATCTTTTGACACACATTGTTAGAGCTTTCTTTTGAGCTAAGCTCCCAAGGACTATGACACAGTGCTTGGAAAACAGACTTCTAAACTGCTTGCATTTCCTAAATATATTACTCATGTAAACTGATACAGTTGGTTATTGACTCTCACTCTAGCAGCTATCAAAGAGCCACTCTTGTCCAGGTGCTCTCTGCAAGCAACTATTGCTTTTCTCCATTTCTGCATGTCATTTTAGAGTGGAAGGGATCAAAGCTGAATATCAAGCAGATAAAAACAACTTTTAAAGGAACTTCAGTTTCCAGTGACTGACCAAGGAAGAGAGCCAGTCAACACAGGCATAATCCTCTGGAATTCCTCACTTAAAATAGGTGTTATACAGACCAGGGATCTTTTTTTCCCACACAAAAACAGACTGCCATCACTTCTTAAGACTTTTTTTCTGTGGACTAGAAAGTGTTTTACGTTGTTCAGTGTTCAAAAATGGGGTTCATCAGCTCTTGAAGGTAGATTGTTGCCAGTTTATAAGCAATATATATATTTACAGAAGTGTATTACCTGCTGACCTACTGTCTAGCTATAGTGTTTTATCATCCTTCACAGGCCTCTCACACTGGACTAAATCACATAAGTTCCAGACCTGGACATTGCTAAGTTGCTAATTGGTTGATTATTCTCTTTGTCCTTTACTTTTTTCCACATTCAGACCTGCTATGGGCAGAGAAACAGAATTTTAGTTTGTTACTTTGAGAAATAATATTGAATTAAGAGTCTTATGTATACACCCATGCACAGGTGTGCTCTTGGTCCCCAGCAGCACAGAATTCTAAAGCAGAGAGTCCCTTTGTGCACTCCTCTTTCTCCCTCAGGGTGCTTGCTGCTCCTCTGTGCACCGTGCTGCTCTTGTGGTGCAGACATCCTCCACACAAAAGTGCTGTGTTGGCTGATTCTTAGCAGCTGGACCAGCCTGCCCTCTAAACTCCCCAGGATGTTGCAAAGTCACAGGAAGAAAGTCAGCAGCTTTTCAGCTCATCCCGTACAGAAAGGTTTTGGCTTTCACCACATTCACCAATGCTCTATCTCATGCCGCAACATTTAATTTTGATAAATTTGCATCTTGCACTTTTGCTGCTCTATTTTATCTTCACACAATGCATGTGCACACCTATTTTATCTTCACACAATGCATGTTTCAGTCTCCTGACAGGTTCTAACTGCCATTCCTGCTCTAAACAAGCAGTTAATACTCACAGTTATCTTATGACTGTAGAGAGCCCCGAGCACCCAGCTCACACGCACAGCACGTCAGCTGATTCTCTGCTGCTCTGCATCCACAGAGTAGCTGCTCACCTATTCTTTAGGATGGCAGTGGAATACTAAAAAATGGATGCACCACAAATCCTGAGGCTGCACACAGCTTCTGTACATGCATCAGTTTCTGGGCGTCTCTAACTGGAAATTGTTTCACGGGAACAAGGTCAAGCCCTTCATCACCGTGACAACAACATCTAAGATTCGGTTACATTGCAAATATCAGCAGAAAGGTCATTATATGCTCACTTACCTGCTTCAAACAGCTTTCCTAATAACAGAGTCCAGTAAAAGTGGTGTTTCAGAACATTACCCAGTCTCTGAATCCCAACAACTTTCAGGATTTACAATTGTGTTCTCCTGCCAGTATCACCTACTCATATTTGATGGTTCACTACTTACAGCCTAGTTTGTAACCCTGCTGGCCATTGTAACCCTTTGGTTCAGTGTGTGACTGCTGAAGTACTGCTCAGCTTACTTTCAGTTATGAATGAAAATAACCTGAGGGTCTTCTATGTTTATCCTCTTGGCTACAGAAATTTAAGTTTTCCTGTCATAGCTGGGTGACTTCCACATGAGCATTCTCTCTCTAGATATAGCAGGAGTTTCTTCATACAAATCTAAAGAATAAATGTACTTATACAAATCTTGAGAATGAGTGTATTGGCAAGGGAATTCTAAATAATTTTTTTCAAACCCCCCTATTTATTAAAATAAATTTTAAAAATCTAAAACTTCTAGCAGAATAAAAACTGATTCAAATTTAATTGCTAGGGAAATAAAACTGTACAGTGCATTTAGTCATAACTAGAAAGAAAGATAAAAATACATTTGCACAGAAATTATGCAGTCAGATCAAAACCTATTCACAGAAAATGCTAAGTGAAGAATATTCACTACTAAATTTATTTCATAATGAATATGTAAGAAAGGTTTCCACAGCCTAGCTTTTTCTCCCTTGCATTCCCCACTAAGAAATCTTTTCTCTCTGATGGACTAAAGATGACAACTATTTTTGACCATGTGTTAAGTTTAAAAATAATGTATCTTATGCTTTTTGTCATTTACCTCAGATAGCACTGTCCTCAGTCAGGAAGCTGCATAAACATTCAGAAAGGCACCTCATCATTTTTATTCAATATCTTTGCTAAACCTCTTCAATGACATCCTCTCAACAGCAATTACATTCTTAAGCATGTGGACATACTGAAATTATTTCTAATTACATAAAGACTGTCTTGTAATTTCCTTGTGGTCCCCATCACCTGCCTCTGTCAGCATTGCCCTTCAGTATGTGCTTTAAGCTTTAAGCATTACAAGGCAGATGATATCTTGAAGTTCTGAGTTTGCAAAGCACCTTGAATAAAGGGATCCTAATCCAAAACTAGGAATCCACCACCTTTCGAAAATACAAATTACAAGCAGAATCTGGAAGCCAAACTGGACAGGAAGCTTGTTTGCCAAGTATTATGATTTATACTAGCCAATTCACTCCAGGAGATACTGTCTGCATAAAAGCTTCCTCACTCATCAGCACAGATGAATTTCTCCATTAAAAAAATCTGAGAGTCACACCTGCTTCTGTCCACAGTATCACAGGTACTACATGCAAGTGCTAATGCTATGGAGTAATATTCCAGCCTGAGTCATCAAACTCATAACACTGCATTTTGCTCTGCCAATTCTCCTTTTCTATAACAGCATATTCTTATTACACCATGTACCAGTCCTGCTGTTCTTCACATTTATTCACTGAACTCCAGTAGTTATTATGTAGGTGTCAGCATTACCTTTAGCAATCAGCAGCTGCAAAACACTGGCACACAAGGAAGCTCAAAGTGAGGAGATGCACACAGACAGCTTTATTCTGATAGCATCAACGTGCTTGTTGCAGAGTAGTTGAGACTGACCTGTAAAATGATGTAGCAGGATAACTATTGAGAGGTTGTTTTGATGGCCTATTTTATCTTCAGTTATCTTGCCCTTTAGCCTCCCACAGCTGTTCAGTAAGGCAGAAGGTGATATGTCACTGTGGTAAATTGTGGGAGAGAGAGGAAAAAGGGACTTCACAGCTTTGCTGCACCAAGCTATAAATTTGTTTATGAAAGGTTCTAAGATTTTTCACTTTACCTCAAAGCCTTTCAGACACTTTTTTTTTTCCTAGCTTAGTATTTTCAGGTATACTTCAGTACATTTCATCCTGGGTATAAGAAATATTCTGGCTATATCCAAATGAAAACAGTAATTCAGGAACAGATTATGACCACTAGATGACAGTTTTACCTCAGCCTATGAGAAACTGCCACAGAGAAGCATTAGTTCTCTTCATACTTTCTTATTAGATTTGAGATAGTAACTAATTTTCCTACATTTCCTACATTTTCCTACATACAGCTTAATTTGTGGCAGAATGTTCTCACAAAAAGAAGAATAAAAGTAATTTTTTGTGCATAACAACATTGAGAAATAAGTCAATTCAAAGGAAAAACAACAGAAATAACATACTGTACACCAAGAAACTAATTTGGAAGTCATTGGAGATTTCTCCACGATAAACACAACACTCAAATGCTCAGTGGTAAGTAGGTTCTGAGGGTACAGAGAAGAGAATAGGGAAAAATCAGTGGGATCTCTAGGGCTGGCATTGTAAAAGGCAAATGAGGGAGTGATTAATGACACCTCAAAGGACTGCAGATATCAACAGGAGTTCCCTTCCTTTTTCAGCACTCCAGCTTCACAGTGGAAAGGCTCATTCTCCTCCTCTTTATTTTATTTTGACTCTCCCCCTGCACCCTTATGGCTCTTTCACAGTGAGAACCATGGACCAAATACTATTAAAAGTTTACATCCCATCACAGTCACACACCTTAATTCCCTTCACATTTCCAGTGAGTGACCACTTCATATCCTCAGGTCAACCCACCTCTCTCAGCACTCAGACCTCTCAGCACTGAAATGCTGATAGAAATGTTGGATGCTGCCAACAAGAGGCTCCTGTATCACCACATTCCAGACACACTGTGGGTGTCTGATGACATGCACACTGGGCTATATAATGTGAAAAGCTGTTTTTCCAAACAGAAAGCAAACAGATGTCTGGGCATGGACTTGTGTGATCCATCATGCTCCTTGGCATGCTGTTTCAGGAGAGGGAAGTGGGTGGGTGTGAGGTCCCAGCAAAGAACAGGGACATCTGGGTTAGCTAGTCCTGTTGAAAGGTGAGACCAGCATAGCTCTGCAGGAGAAACTTAGGGGAGGTTATATGGAGGTGGTTTATAGATGAATGACTGTAATACCATACTTTTTAGAAGTGTTTGCTACTGGCTGGGTGCAGGGCAGCTGCCTCTTGCCAGCTCCAGTACCTCTGTTTGAGGAAAGCAACTCAGCACGCTATCAAGGTGAAATCTGATTGAGAGAATATCCAAACCAAGATGCTGCTGTAAATGTAAGAACTGCCACAGCAGAGCAGCATGGCAGCTGACAAAAAAAGGGATTCTTTAAAACACGTAATTTCCTTTACCTTGTTAATCCAATAAGTTTCATGTAAGTAGACAGTCATGGCTCTCTGGGTTTAGCATCAGTATTTCAAGAGCAGTCCAATATTGTAGCAGATGAATAATATTGCCTTGCCTGTCATTAAATACTTCAGAGCCAAAGGTCTTGCATCACTTCACCATTACTTCTAAGTGTAACTTTATCAATCTGCTTTGAATCATCATCAGTATTTTAAAATTAAAACCAAAATATCATCACTACTTTCAATAGACAAGAATATAAAGGGAAAGAAGGATTCGGTGATTTGCACACAATCACCAGGAATCACATTTTGCCTACTCTAAAATCAGGACAGATCTACCACAAGAGTAAACAAAAATTAAAAATAATAATTAGCATGCTCTAATCTTCCTTTAAAAAAAAAAAGCTTTATATGTAATACTTTAATAATCAAAAGCCAATTTCTTCACCTCTAAAAGCCTTGCTTTTCCCTCAGGTAAAAGGGTAATGATACAGATCTATTTTGTGAAGTGCATTGTCTTCTACTTATGACAGATATTGTGTAAAAACTAAGTATTGCTTTTATCATCAACGTGCAGCCACCTCTGAGGCTGAACACAGAAAGCTGAGAAAACTACAAATTTATTTAAGAGTCACAGAATAAAAAGTGAAAATTGTATTGTCAAACTGGAACTGGCAAGCCAAGTTTAGATGGGCAAGCTGTCCTTCAGTCCCTAACATTTGCACCGTGTCATAGAAGTGTGTATAATATCCTTACATAGAGTAATAATGAGCGTTTAAGGGAGAGAGTTTTAGTGTCTTTTGGTATTTGATTTAAGATGTCACTTAGCAGCAAATAAATCACTGTCTTTTGTCTGTTTGTCAGGCAATGCTTTCCACAGGACACTGGCTTTTGTTAGTTTGTTTGTTTTCCCATGGTCTCCTCACTTCAGGCTGACCAGTGCCCAGCAGTGGTTCAGCTGCACAAGCTGAGGAGCTCCAGCCCTGGAGTGGAAAGGTTACACAAGACTCAGCTGCTAACACTCCCAAGGCTCAAAACCTACAAACACTGCCACGTGTATGTGGGGGTGGGAGTGTGGATTTCAAAAGAACTAGGAAAAAACCCTGCAAAACCGATGTACAGTATTGAGACTTTGGTTATTCATCATCTGCTTTCACTTACTATTTCAGGCTCTAGCCGAAAGTAAACAATTATTTTTTCCTTTTTCTATCTGTAAGCATACAACAGGACACAGAAAATCACTTAGATTGCCACATGACAGTGAAAGAGAGATTTAGGGAACAAAAATACAGTAGGACAACTTCGAAGAATTTTAGGTATTACTCCAGGTAGATATATGCTCTCCTTGGTTTACTCCTCACGTACCATCAGAAGAAGGAAAAGTAGTTCTAGAAGTGAAAAAGTTACTTTTGGGGGGGTAAAGAGGAGAGAAAGTTCGTAAAAATTTCCATAGTGATTTTTCAGCTTATAACCAGATTCCATGCAGCTTATTCATCCCATAAAGGGGGCAAATTTCAAGTCACATACAGTCCAACAGATGATCACTTAAATACTTTTAATGAAGGAGGATTGTATTTCCCATGCCCTGGCTAAAGATTAAAAGAAAACTATTAGGGCTGGAAGTGGACACCAAAACTTTTTTTGATGCCAGCTCTTTTTTCAGACTTTCATCCAAGACATACTTAATTTGGCAGCCTACAGAGGGCTGTGAAATCATAAAGAGCCACTGTCCAGTTCTTAGCTCTGTAGGACAGTGGACCAGATCTAATCCTTGCAAATTGCAGCTGTTTTGATCAAAACTTTTTTGCCAAACTAGACATTCTTTTCTTTTTTTCCCCCTGCTTTTCTGTTTTTGTGCTGTTGTCTGGACCCAGAGGGGCTCGGATGACGAATTTTTTCCAAGAACTTTTAAGATTATTCTCTTACCTTTTTTTTAGCCACATAAAGAAAAAATAAGAGATGGGGATTACTGGGAAGGAGGAGGTGGAAATGTCTTGTGCTGAAAAAAGACTGAATGAATGGCACAAGGGATGATAAGGCCTTGCCTTTATGCTTCTGGTTCAAATCTGATGTGACTGATGATTCCTAACTGCTTTGTTTATTATTGTAATGTCTAGGGACTAATCAAGATGGACAAAGATTTAGTAATTACTATATAAACAAGGAGCTGTAGACAGTCCTCGACCTAAGGAACTTACAAGTTAAACAGACACACCAACATGAAAGAACAGGATGTTATCAGTGATGTTGGAAAGCATGTGCAATTGTGGCAGCATGTTTCATACTTTAATGCCCAGTCACACCTTCCTGGATCAAAGAGAAAATTTTCCAAAAGGGTGTGAGATAGGCAAATGCATAGAGGAGGAAGCTCACCTTAAATTACTGACTCTGTGAGCTAGAGACAGGATAAACTCTTCACTGAGAGTTTCCATTTCCCTTGCAGCCTCCTGTAGAAAAAAAATGCCGGATCTTGTGCCATTGAAGTCAATAGGGCATTTTCCATTTAAAAGCTCAAAGGAAAAATAACAAATGACATTGTTATGAAGACTTTTATCAGGCAGGCAACAAGGCAGATAAGTCAAAGGCATGTAAGCCTCTCTGTATCCCTATTGAGGACTGGGCAAAGTAGACAGCAGATAAAATTTAAAGCATGAAAGATGGGACAAAAATTATCCTCAGATACACAATAATTTGGAATTAGATTGGTAGGCTAGAATTCAGGGTCTGTCCCATAATTTTGAGCAAAACTGATCAATAGACTGTGTATTGTCAGAAACCTAATAATTGCAGGTACACTGAGACAGAGCAGAATTCATACATAAATTTAAATAGAATAATTCCTGCACTAATAATCCCCTGATCTTTGCGTGCATGAAATTCCTCCTTTGAAATTGTGTTGCAGTACTGGCAGAGTGATTTAGCATAGAGAAGACTGTGCAGAAGTTACTCATATGAGGATAACAAGTGAATTTCAGCTCCAGGGAGATTTACGGCACTTTTTCTGGCATCATATTCAAATTTTAATGCCCTATGAAGTCTAATTTTAGTCACTATTTTCTGTTAGGTGTTAAAAGACAATGCTGTAATGCATGTATGAATTGTATTCCCCTTTGATCTGCAATTAAAAAAACCCTATGTGTCAGTAATGTGAGAATTTGATCTCACGAGAGAATTGAAGGGCAGATAAGCTAAAATCTAAAACAAGTAAATAATGTTCTTTGGGGAATAATATCTGGCAGTTTACTAAGGAAATTCAAAAGTATAAATATTTACAATAGGAGGTACACAGATATCTCATAATATTATAGCTGATTCCAATTTGGAATACATGCTGTTTTGCTTAAGTTTATTCCATTTGCTTTTGAAATCTGATCCGTACTCTACATATAAACTTTATTATTTGCTCACCCTTTTTGTCCCAGTGCCTGCTCTGTTATTTTTCTAGACTTTTTCTTTTATTGGAATCTTCATGTGCTTTTAAATTTAACCAAAAGATTGCCTTCATGAAAAGCTCTGAATAAAAAAGCAGAATCCTAAATTGATATTTACAAAACAGATTTGTGCTGTATATATACTGTATGTATTTATAGATACGTGTATGTAACACAACTATTATTTAATGTTGTTTATGCATTACTGGTATATTTAGAGATTCTAGTGAAAACCATGGGTAGTTTACCATCTGAATAGTCAAAATAGGTACAGTGTGGAAGAAAACAATTTCAAGTCTTCATGACACATGTATACTTTCAATCTATTTTACCTCATGCCTTTTATTCATCTCATAAGGAGCTCTCAAATTAAACAACAGTGAGTTTTATATCCATCATTAAAAAGAAAATAAACAAACCAAACATCTTGTAATAAAGCAGGGCTCAAAGAATGAAGCCATTGTCAGCACAGAGTGACACAGCTGCATTAGGAGCCTGAAACAGCCCTGCCACCCATGCAAGGAGGATCACAGTTAAAATAAGCTGTGAGGCTCTAGCTAGGGCTGGGCAGACCTCAGACTACACAGAGATTCCCAACAGCTTTTAAATGTGCAGATGCTGTCTAGGCCTGCCCTAAATAAGCCCCAGAAGACACTCAGAAGTGTCACTCAGAAGTGTCACTCCCAAGTGTCCACTCAGAGCCTTCAGCCACAGGTGTAGCTGCATTCCAGGGTCACGGTTGTTTCAGTCTAGTGCACGTGATACAGCCACCCAAGGGATGTATGGACAGCTCTGCCTTGAAAGCTCAGCCCTCAGAGATTTGAATCAGGCCTACATCTGAAGGCCAAACACCATTAAGGTAGCAACAGTTGACTTAGGCTTTAAGAAACAAGAAATGTATCCTTGATCCTGGCCTCTTTTATTTGAACTAATATAACTGCTTAATTGGACAGATCCCTAGATTGTTGCCAAAGGATTGAAATAAGGACACGTTATCCACTGAAGCCTCAGAGATCCAGGAATATAAGGACAACTTGTGATACTCTTAAAAATTGGGAATGGCTCTTCTTTCAACAATCTATCACCATTCAGGCCAGGCAGATTCTGCTCCACAGGGACTATCTAAAAGAATGGATTGCAGACGCAAGCACAGCCAGGCAACAGAATCCCAAGGATTTAGTCTTGTGGCGCTGCATAATGATCAGCAGTCAAGTAGCTCCAAAGTAAGAATTTTAGATTTAGAGCAAAGATCTGACAGCCCTTATCCAGCTTTGCTGGGAAGGGGAGTGTGTATGATAACTCCACTTTGTGGTGCACTACGTATGAGCGAAGCAGCTCCCACTACAGCAGGTTTCATGTGTGGCTGAGCCAGAAGGCATTTGACCACAGTGACAGCAGCCAGTGTAACAGTCCTACTCAGAAATTACATTCTCAGCCACTGTCTCTAGTGTGCCTCATCCAGCTGGCTGAACAGCCTCTGGTTTGAGAGCATTCACAGCAGTTTGGAGTGAGTGTGGACACAGGACATAGCCTATTGCTGCCATCGCGTCTCCGGCAGAAGTAATTCATGGGCTGTTTACAGCAGCNGTAGCCTATTGCTGCCATCGTGTCTCCAGCCTCTTGCTTTGCTCCTGCAGAAGCAATTCATGGGCTGTTTACAGCAGCAGTGGTTAAGGAATGACCTCAGCAGCAAGCTTAGGAATGACCCCTCTCCTGTGGCAAGAGAAAGCTGCTGTACAGTCATACCACTGACTAATTAAAGCTAATTAAAGCCAATGGAAACTTTCATCTGACTGGAAAATGGAAACAAATGGAGAGTCAGGAACATGCAACACATGAAACAATGTCCATGAATGATGAAAACCATGAAATGATGAAACCATGAACAATGGTTTTGAGAGGAAGTCTATATGTTAGATGTCTATATGTTAAAATGCCTCTTGGAAGCCAAATCAGAACATGGCTCCAAATTCTCTATCTGGGCTGAGCCAATTCCAATACCGACCTTTTTGTTCTAGGTCACGCCTTTGGTGTTTTCAATACACAGAGTATAAAAAGGGGAACAAACTAGTTGTCTCTGTTCACCAGGGATTTTCAGCTGTTGGATATTTTTTCCTTTGGCCAGTTTTATCCAATGCCAGTAGCTGGCCAAAGACTAGAGGAAGCCAAGAACAGGGAAGCTGTGAAGGATGGTTTAAAACTACCCATGGCTGTGTGTACAAGACAGACCCCTTTAGACTTCTGCCAGGTACAGTCCAGGCAATCTGGGCCAAGCTCTACAATGCAGGCCTGTGGTGGTTTAAGACCTGAGGCACATGAATACTGTGAGGTTCAAAGGGTTGCAGGGAGAAAAAAAGCACACAGAGCACAAAGCAGTGTCTTTCTGTAGCTGTGAGTTCTAGACCCACGAGTTACTGCCTTGTCTCAAGCTATAACCTGGAGGCATAATCAGCTCTGATCTGTTTGTTTTCATCTCCTCCTGGGAGCCATTATACGATATTAACAAAATAAATCAATTTTAAATAACTGATTGTGTAAGCTTACAACAGCATGGTTGTTCCTGGCATACCTCAGGGACATTGCACAGTCCACCACCACCATGAATGAATGAATGAATGGGCCTCAGCTCTACTGCAATAGAGTAATTTGTTTTAATAATGTCTGAATAGACACTGAGGTAATATTTGTGCAATCCCTAATAGAGTTCTGGGGTAGAAACTCACATATTAAGAGAACAGTGTTTATTTACATTTAAAGAGCAGTTACAGACAGAAAAGAGGCTTTAAAAATGACACCAGGAGGATCATATTTACTCTCTCCCTGTGGTTTCACCAGGAGGATCATATTTACTCTCTCCCTGTGGTTTCAGGCTTGCCTGCTGCACAAGTCAAAGGTGTTTTCTTTTAAATGACAGCTACAGAAACTTCGGGGGATTTGAAAGACATCTGCTTTTTATCCCCATATGCACAGTGGAGAGTCTGCAACTGTATTTAGCTGAAAAGCTGGCAGCAAGGAGAGACTCCAAATGCCCAGAATCTCTTAGTCCTTTCCAAGAGTCAGTCTTTCTCCTCTTAGAAAAGGAACATTTTGGTTGGTGGTAAGTGAAATCCATACACAGACTTGAAGCACCACAGGAAAAGCACTGTTTTCAAGTTGGGAGTGGGTTTTTTTTACTGTTTCCTAAAGTTAATACCTTCTCCCATTAAAAAAATGGCAAGATGCTTGAGAAGAGAAGATTATACCAAGATTTTCAAGAAAGCCTTCTTGGGGAAGATTGGATAGAGACATATTGGTACCTTAAATAAAGAGCAAATATTTCATGTCTGCCATTTTTGATTCTCCACGAGTATCCCAGTCAATATCTCTTGCTCAGTCCAATGCAAAACTGTTTTGAAGGCATTCCCCATGTGACTTGTTTCTGCAAAGATTCTACATGTTTCTTTTTAATTTATGGTAGGTCCTTGGAATGTTTAGTTCTCACTCCAAGAACAACTGTTTTTCAAAAAACAGATGAAATATCATTCACAACATGCAAAAATAAATTGCCATAGGCAATTTGAAGTCACAAATTCTCTGTTAATAGCCAACTATTCACACTCATTTGATAAAGGCTGACCTGTATTTACTTCTGGCAGAACATCTTGTTTGACCACACAAATCAAAAACTCAAAATCAAATTAAAAAAAAAAAAAGTTGCTGAGTTTTATGCAGTACCTTTACATTTTTTTGGAAGGAATACTGATGGATGACTGCTCTCTGTTCTCTGGGCTACCTGCTTGCTAGACTACTTGTTTCTCAGTGTAGGGATTGACCACAATTTTTGTTGGAGCAGTTTGTTGCATCATGAAGGTGGGTCTGCTGCTCCTGGATTGCTGCTTCAGCAGTGGTGGAGCTGGTGAGAGCGCTGCAGAAGCATGATGAAGATAAGGTTGAGATGGAATTTCCAGGCTCAGCATGGCAATCAGTTATAGCTGTCTTTCTCTTTCCAAAAAACAATATCCCTTCTGGGCAGCAGTTGCTCATGTTTGGCTGTGACTCAGAAGCAAATATTTCCAAGCTTTGGAAAGTTTGAATGTAATCATTTGGCTGCCTTGCAGTTATCTCAACTGAACAAAAATGTTTTTCATCTGTTAGGAACTACATTCAGCTCAAGGCAGCTGAGGAATCATTCCAACACTCCCCAAACCTATGTGCTTCTCCCTTCAGTATTTTGTTTTGTCACATTCAGGATGTTGACTCCATAGAAACTGCTTAACAAAGTGAACAAAACTCAAATGCCTGATACTGCTGTGGAACTCAATTTCTTTGAGGGTGGCAGCCCTTTATTTCATCTGCACCTGACACACTCTGGTAAAGCCACCAGTGACTAATAAAAGTTCTTCTTGAGGAAGGAATGCAAGGAACATGAGTAAAACCCTTTGCAGGTTGTCATTTAGAGGCAGAGGTAAATTGTTCAGCTTATACCTGTAACAGAAGCTCCATGACAATCTAGGTGACAATCCCTATGATAGAGCAGTTTCATTAATCCACACTGGCAGGAAAACAAAGGCAAAAGAGGGATTTTGAAAAGAATATTCACTGCATAAAAATACAGAAGAATATAAAACAAGTTTTCTCCTTCTAAAAGAAACCTTGGAAATCATTGCTAGGTTACTGCATTAAATTTACAGTAAGCATTCTTTACTTCATGATAGTAACAATGCAATAACTGGAAATCTTATCACAAAACTGTAAGCCTGATTTACAACAAAGACATTTCTCTTTACATCTTCATTTAGGAGTATTTTAATATGCTTACAGTTGATTAGAAGCATCAAGCACATTTCTGAATTGGAATTAGATCTCAGTATATATTTCCTCTTGTTTTAGAAGAGACCATTGGAGGAGTTATTTTATAAAAGTGGACATAAATGACTTTTGAGTCGTTTAAATTGTTTTTCATTTCCTTACATCTGTGCTTGGACAAAACAGCAGTATTTTAATTAAGTGGAGTACCATACAGAGTCCTGATTTTAAGTTAGGATGGAAAAGAGCTGATTCCTACATCCCTGCTGAAACTTGTTGCTAGATTTACTTCTGTGGAGGCAGTGAAACAGAACCATTTTCATGACAGGCAGCATCATCAAAATTCCGAGAGAGCTCCTGAAATACCCCAGTTTTTTCTGCTAAAGAGCCAGCTCAAGACCCATGGCAACAACCCTGCCCTGGTATCACTTACCCATTATGCTTTACACTAAATATCTTTAAAATTGCTCTCTGATCCAAATTGCTCTCATTAGAGGTTCTCTAAGGAAATGTGAGTGGTTGTATCTTAAGGCAGCTGTCTGGTGATGTGCAGAGAAAGTGCCTGAAAACCAATTTAGGAGTACAACTATAGATCAAATAGATTTCTTCTAATGAAGAACATGCAAGCAGTGATCAGTGCCAGTCCAAAGGGGATAATGCTAATTTGATGGAGCTTTTTAGTATGTGTTACTCAAAATTGTGTGTACAAGGTCCTATTACTACAGCAAGTCTGAGTATGAGAACAGTATGAGGGTTAAAAAATTCCTCCCTTTAACACAACATGATTTATGTCAGGTATTCTTTGACAGCAGTTAATTCAGGCTAGGCTTGCCTTAAGGATGTGTGTGTCATCTTCTAAGAGGAAAGTTAGGAAGAGTAAATATACAGCTTTCAGCTGTTTTTCAGAAAACTCAAGCAGTGTTTATTGGTGTGACATTAGTAAATCAACATTCAGAATCTGAGCCAAACAGCAGTAAAGTAAATCGGAGGCTTTTTGGCTGACTTCAAGAGGCAAATGAGATACCATGTACTGAGGAGATTTTGTTGGTATTACAGGCATAAGACATAAAGACCTGCCTATGATCTGCATAAGCACTTTCAAGAGGCTCTTCCAAGAAGATCAGTGAATTCTGATCTAGAATAATAGAAAGTGCAACTGGAAACCAGCAAGAGAGAAAGTAACACCCTTTAGCAGTTATTATTTTTGTGTGTGAAGAGAAAATGCTGTTTCATTCACTGATGACAGAAAGCAGAGCTACATCAGGCTGTACTCTAAACTAAACTGATTTGAGGGAGAATCTGCTCTTTCTCCCCTTCCAAAACTGCATATAAATCTAGTCCACTTCACTGGAAGAACAGAGTGATAGAACTCTCGGTTCACAGCAATCAGCTAGAAAATGCCTTTTTAATTTTTTTAAAAGCCAATCTAATGCATTTTCCACTTTTTGTCCTAAATTACAAACCCTGGAATGGATTTTTGGGTTTTGATTTTTGTTTGTTTGTTTTTCACTAAAACAAGCTTTGTGGTTTACTTGTTGTTGGCTTTCACAGTCTGCTCTGCTCTGGAGAGATTAATCATGGAGATTCTCCAGATTATTTTTCACAGACTATGCATTGTTTTAAACAATTCCTAGGACAAAAGATTTCAGTCTAATGTCATTTGTGAAATGGCAGTGGGCTGACTTTTCCCTATCCTTTCTTCCTCCCTGTTGCTTTGTGTGGAAGCACATTTCCCTTGGCAGTAAGCAGGAAATGAGTCACTGTCAGCATCTGAATCCTCAGGTACTAATCAGGTCTTAGCAATATCCAGCAGTTAAATTGCTACAGATCAGCCTGAACTACAGAATTCACACATGGATTCAAAATTTCACCATTGCTTAGGTTCACAGGAAATGGAGATTTGCTTCCAGCCCGACTCGTTCACACATTGCAAAACTACACTGCATTTCATGACAACATTTTACATAACTGGGGCTTGTTTGTGTGTTAGACAATGAAATAGAAGGAGCTTGTTGGCTCCAAAGACCAGCAGCCATGTGCACCAAAGCCAGGGCAATCTCAGAAACAAATGTTACACGTGGTACTATGCAGAGAATACTTTCATCTCATTCCATTTGGTCTTCTCCCTAAATAAATTTGAAGACAATACAGACAAGATACATCTACAGAAACACCATGAGACTTGAGTAGATGAGGACAAAAATGTACGAAAGCAAAACTCAGTGACAACAAGCCCTACAAAGCAAATAAACAATGAGAAGTACTGCTTCATATTAAAAAAGAACAAAATACCTGCTTAAAGGAATAACGAAGTTTCAGTTTGCTAGCAATTAGGAATTTATTGTAATAGTTAGAAAATTAGATCTGTTCTTAAGACAGTACGTTAATGTATAGCACACGTGTTCCAGTAGGGCTCTGATTCTGTCTAGGAACTCTGTATTTCTGGAAGAATTATTATTATTATTATTATTATAAACAAAGAATAATAATTCTTCAAGGCACATGTCATTAGCCAAACTGGAGGCATCCATGTGTAATACTAAAGTATAGTCAGAAAACCACAGAACCAAAATATTAATGTTGGATTGCTGGAGATGAAAGGACAAAGAACAGGATGAGCACAGAGTCTTCTGGTAGGAAACACTACTCTGGATATACAAACTTTGGGAGAGGAAATAAAATCTCCCTCAAAATGTGGTTATTTGTAGAAAAGCAACAAAGTAAACTCACATGGGTTTGCCCTTGTGAAGAGTCCAAAGTGACACATAGCTCCCTCCTGTTACAAGAACAGTGTTCACTCCAGGTGGGCCAGGATTGTGGACTGCTGTGTTTCCTGCTAAGTGAGGTTACACACCCAAGCACCCTGCCACACATCCAGCCTCAGCCACTGTGAGGTGGGGTACAGTCTGCAACAGCCACTGCTCATGTAGCTATTGTCTCACTTCCAGCAGAGCATTTCTAGTGGTAATCTATGAGAAGAGGTAGAAAAAGTCCAGCTGGGTTTTCAGAGGGATCAGCATTTTCCTCATTAATTTGCTTATCTGGATTTGAAAAAGAGTGAAATTAATGGAGCTCTTAAAAGCTGTCTTAAAGCTCAACTGAGTCCTTTGTACAAAGTCAATAAACATAAAGTCTTCAGAAAACAATTTATCAAAGTCTGATAACTAACAGTATGAGCTGATAGTAACCACAAAGCACAGGTACCTTAACCACCCAAAGCACAGGCAAATTAAAAGCAATTTGGAAACCTCAAACACATCAGCAGAATGGCTTCATTAGGTACATATTTATATCACAAGGGCATGCATGCTCTTCTGCGTATTAGAGCAGGGGACAGAATTACATAAGTGAGAGCAAAGGAAAGAAACAAAATTCAACACTGAAGTAGTGAACATTTTACCATGATGTCTCTGAAAAGCTAAGAACTGAAAACACCTTGACTCCTACTGTGTTTGGGGGAATATGTTCCTGGTTTTGAATACTTTGTAAATAGACAAGATGACATCCAAGGTTTATAATCTGTGTTTGTATCATTAGGCAGGATAACGATCTCCTCAGAAACAATGGTGTTTTGACACTCAAATCTTACTCATCTAATTCCCATGCAGAAAAGTCGATGTTGTGATATCCCCCTTGCAGGGTTCCACTGAAGATTTTGCTCCTGCAGGTTTCAAAAACCACGATGCATTAAAACTCTTAGCTCTTGGCAGAGTCTGGGTACTCAACAAGAGCTGCAGCTCTGCTGGGTTCCACCCTATGGAACGTGGAATTTGTGCAAGACTAAGGCTGCAAAGCCAATGGGTTCCTTCAATGACACACTTTAAAAAGTAGGTCCAGCAGGCTCCATTCAAGACTGCATTCAAGAGTATTCAAAGATTTAAGACCTAAAGCCATGTCCTCAGCTCTTAGGTGAAACTCATCATCATCATCTCTACTGTCCATTTCCATGGAGCTTTGCCAATGCAATTGCAGCTCCAGCTGGGGCTCATGGTGTCACAGCTGTTGCTGGACTGAACCATGACAGTCAGGATTCCTGGACCACAATCTGACATGAACAGAGGTGAGTGAACACAACACAGCAAAAATCTTGTTTGCTGAACTCTCAGCTAGAGTGTTGAGTCAGCTGTTGGATATGGTGATGGAGCAGTTCCATGGACACACATGTCTCTAAATTTGCAGAAAGAGCCTTGATGTTTGCACCTGTATTCTCACAGATCTTCTGGCATACCTTCACACTTTTCACATCAGAAACCTTTAAAGAGCAAAATCAGCTTTTTTATATTCATTCTTTCCTCATGTTCAATGCAAAGAGTGGATTTTAAAAATTTTTGTTATTATAGATATATAAAACAAAGAGGATTTAAAGTTGTGCTAACTTCTCAGATAAACACTTTACTTTTCAGATTGCTTCATAATGAACCACTTTTAAGCAAGCTAAGGTATAAAGAAGCTTCCTGAATCACAAAAGGATTCAGGAAGCTTGCTGGGATTCTAATGTGTGTATACAGACAATGCCTTGCAAGGGAAAAATAGTTATTATTTTCAGTGTTGCCTTACTTCTGCTACAGTCCTGCTCTCAATGCATTACTGAGCAAATTGGCTGAACAAATGAGTCTATATATACTCTATACCATCTATCCTACAACAGATTTAAAGGAATCGAGATGTTATGCTGAGACATGTTCTTCTGTCTGTGGCTTTAAGAGGTGGCGGACTTATTCAAGCCCAGGATAAACAAACATGTCAGGAAGTCAGATGAGAGACCCCAGAGTCTTTGCTAGAGAAGAAATAACAAAAATAATCTCCTTGTGCTTAGAAGGGAAACCAGGGGCCCACACTTTACAACCAGCTCACTACAGACTTTTGGAAGGAATGGGCTTTCCAGTAAAGGAATGAATAAGTTTCCAGACAAGCTCGCCTTCCTCAGTGGCTGGGGATTGACAATACATCTGTAGTAACAGTGCTGGGAACTGCAAGTGTGATGTGAAAGGAAATATTTATGATGTTATTGCAAGCGCTACATACTTATAAACTGTAAATTCCTGTAACGTTCAGTGGCAAGCCTGTTCTCCACATAGTACAGGCTCACAAAGCCTACATGCTTCCAGGGCTACAGTTGAAGCTCCAGAAAAGCAGCTTTCTGGCCTGGCAACAGACAAAAGTATTTGTAAGATAATGCCAATATTTTTTTCTTATGAACTTAATGCGTTCTCGAGAGTTCTAAAAATGAAGTTCCTGGTAGGAAAAATATATCCTCTCTCATTATGTCCTCTTCATCAGCCCTGCCTGATGTACAGAAATTTTAGTAAGGGGATACGACACTAAGAGACAGCAACTGTCTGAGTCCGCAAACCTCTGCTGGGAAACAGGAATTGAAGTCTTCTGCTGTGGGGGTTTCTTCAGCATCACAATGACTGCTCTCTAGGCACTTCATTGAAATTGATTCCCACCATCCACAGAACCTTGGCAACAATCCATGCTATATGTTGGTAAGAATAAACAAAGCTGAAGTTTGTTTATTGTTTATTTTTTTATCTTTTGGACAGAGTTTAAGGTTATGCAACAAGGCTCCCTCTCCCAATTATATCAGAACATGCAGAACAGAGGTAGCTTCTGTAACATGAAAATAAATCACTGAAGAGAATGGTCAGATTCTCTGGCTGAAATGGTTCTCAGTAAAAAACAGCACTTCTCAAAATTTGTAGGTCAGAGCAAGTGGAATTTTCCTCAGTGTGCCACAGTGATCTCCATCTCCCTCTCTCAAGTTCCTCTCATTCAAGTTTGATATTCATTTATATCCATTACGACATTTCCCTATTACAGTTGGGTCAGAGCCAACCAATTCAGATTACCAGTGAATTTCAAGCTTTTCCTCTAAACTCTGGGATGTGAAGACATGGGTTACATATATTTCTAATCAGGAACAACAAAGCCAGGCTTTGGGGATCACTGGGAAGGCACCCAGTATCCCGACATACTTCTACAGTGCACCTACCAAAGGCAGTGAGTAGAGCTGTCACAACCTCATTGCTGTGCCCGAGTGCCTGGTGGCCCTAAGCCACTGCTGGTTCCTCTAGAGGTGGCCCATTCCAGTAGGAATGCCCCTCTCACACCTATTAGGCTCAGCTGGTTACAGAGGAAGTGCCAGGGTATAAACTTGCAAATTCACTTCCCAGTTCTGAACCTATTTCAGAGCCCTACAAATCTTGGAATAGTTTGTGGAATCATTTGTTTCTCCCACGGTTCACAGTGCAACAGCCTCTTAATCCAGCCCAGAGCAGCAGAAGAAGAAAGGGTTGGAGCTGTGCAGCAAGAGTTGAGGCGCCAGCAAAGCCCTGAGTTCAAGGCATGTGGAAAGCCAGCACTCAAAATTCTGAAAGCTGGAATTCAACATGGGCATTTAGAATGTAATAGATGAGCTCCTGGGGCAGGAATCTGCCTTATTTTTTTTCTGTACAGTACAACACATTTTTATACATCAACGGATGCATTTTACTATGCCAAGAAAGCCTTCAGACTTTGCTGTTGAGACTCTGTGATTTTCACAGAGGACGGATGAATGAAATTACAGTGTCTGCAGAGTTCCTGCACTAAACATCCATGGCAAAATGCATCCCAACATCTCACACCCATAAACCCAATAAACTGAATTTCCTCAGCACCTCCTGCTAATCCTCCATATCACAATGTCCACAACTTCTGCTCCTCCAGTCAGATCATTTGGAGTGCCTACATTTGCTTTCCGTTGGATCAGCTGATTTTTTTCCACTAGCAGCTAGAAAGGACTCACCTCATTAGTAAAGGGCTGTTGGAATGACAGCTTTCTGACAGATTTGTTTGAGTTTCTGTGAAGCCAGGTTCTGACCTGGCCTGAGTTGTAAGCAGAGCAGTGCATATGGAAGAGTACAGAAGAGAGCAGGTAAGTCTGGTGGCATGTTGGTGTGCAGTCATGACTCATGTGCTCATAGATAAATGTCCTGGGAGACCACAGACACATTATTCTCCAGAGCTCATTGCAGTCACCAGCACCTGACTATTCCGAGAGCATTCAGCAGCACAATCATTTTAGTCCTCCTATTCACTCACCACAACTTAAGACAGATAAACTTTCAAAATATATCACTGCTTGAAACATAATTGAAGACGTTTTTTGCTGTCATTTCAACACAATGGGTTTCCTTGTGTCAGGTAAAAGCTGAAGCATTTTTTATGGACTCATAATCACTGAGTAACAAGCAATCATTTTGCTACAGAGGCTCGCACTGGTCTCTGTAGATCAAAGAAAGGTCAGTTCTGCCCAGTCACATCAAGAGACCAAAGAAGAGAGGCAACACCAGGAGCTGCTCCTGAAAACTGAGCATCCCCCCAAATATGTGCTGACTGTAAGTTCTAAGGCTGCAAAAAGCATCTTAAAGTCTAACCTTGGTCAGTAAGGAAATTTATTTCCAACCATAACAATGGATTCATTTAGTAATGTGCTTCATCAAATGCCAGGCAGCAGGTGGAAATAGGTCAGGGCTCAGAGGAAAAGCTCTCAGAAAACAACTGAAGTACTTTTAAGTGAAAAAGTCACAGAGATTTGTTTTTCCTCTCTCCTCTCCCCCAGTCCTGTTTGTCATGGTTTGGGCTCACAGGCTCATCTCCCAGAAATGACTTGAAAAAAACCTTTCACCAAAATCTCTTTTCAAATCAAGTGAATTCTCTCAACATAATGTCTGAGTTTTTTTCATTTCTGGCTAAATAAAAAGAATTTCAGAACTGGAGGGCAGTTTGCTTTATTTCTACATAACTGAGAAGTTGAGATTTATTTGATCTGATCTCCAAGTGAAGTGTAGAGGGAAAACAGGATACTGTATCTGGCAGCAAATACATGGCAATCACGCAAAGTAAACTCTTGATATATCTGTAATCTCTTCGTTGGCTTATCCCTGATTCAGTTTAAGGCTCTGGAAAAAGCTACCAAACCACTTCATGTGAAGTCTGAGATGGAACTTATTAGTCATGGCAATTTGCTTCTTATGGGATGCTGGCAGTCAGAGAGCACGGTGTACTGAAAAAAACAAACCTAGAATCCTGAGTCTCTTAGTCCTCCTTGGAGTTACCAGAGGGAGGAGAGTTCCAGGTTAGTTTAACACACAGAAGTTAGGCATATGAAGGAAAGCATGAGAAGTCAAATTTACAAAGCTTTAGGGTTTGGCTTTTGACAATCTCTTTGGGTTTTGTTATCTTCAGCCCATAGTACACAAATACATTTGCCGTAAACCCCTTAAGTCTGAGGGATGAGAAAGCTGGCTCCAGATTGTAAGGGGGATGTCATTCTAAAAGGGTACATCTAGAAAATCAGAGGCACTTCTAGTCTCTCCTCCAGGCATCATTTTTCTTGCACCTTTTTCTTATTATATTTTAGTTCCCAGATGACAATTATATATTTTTGTTCCCAGGTTCCAGACACTATTCACTGAGAAAAACAGACTCATCTATGGCTATTTATATTTTAGAAAATCAGACAGTGTCCCCTCTGTTCCTCTTACCTCATTCTAGACAGATAAAATCTTCTTATTTCAGGCAGACAGAACATATACATAGGTGTACCATACACTTACACATCCCATAATTCTTCAGCAAAAGTGACAGATTTCAGGGTATTTGTCAGACACCAAAAAACACTACCAAGGCATATGGGGCTTGAAAGAAGCAGCAGGATGAACCAGGAGTTCCCTCCTCACCCAAAGAGCCGCAGCCTCCCCTGGGTCCCACAGGAGGTGCCCATATTGTCTGGCTGCAGGGCAGCCTGGCCACCACGCCTTAGTCTGGGCCTCTGTCCCGCTTCAGGAGAGCTCAAGGGAGCCATGGCCACCAGCTCTCACCTCAGCAAGGGCTGCAGGGAGTCCAATCCCCTTCTCTGCTCCTCAGGAACAGCTCCCCAAGCCCGTGCCCGTGCCTTGCAGCTGCTCCCCATGCCCTGCCCATGGGGTGCCCTCCTCTCCCCTCCCCTCCCCTTGCAGCTGCGGGGCCAGAATATTTTCTGTCCAAATATCACCGCATAACCTGCACGTCCACATGGGCTGAAACCTCATGCAGAGACAGTGTTGCCCTGGGGCAGGGCAGAATGGCTTTTTTTGCAGGGCAGGAGGGTCAGGGCAGGGTTAGTGCCATGTGAAGTGGTGGTTTGGCAACTCAGGAGTGCTTGAAAACAGCTCTGTTTCCCTCCCTGCCCAGCTCAGTGCAGTCCATGCCAGCTCCAGTGGTGCGCTGCTAGCAGCTCCACCCTACCCAGGCTGACAAAAATAACCAGAGTCATGTTTTCCTTCTTTTTTAATTGCTTTTGTTTCAGCTGTGGGGTGAAACACCTGGTATGACAGGGTGTCCTTTTTAGGGTGAAGTAAGGTAAAATTGCCAGCCATGAGGGTGAGCTCTGCCAGCTTAGCAAGAAGCTGCTTCAGACCCACCATCGGGACCTTCACCACGAGCCCGTTTCTCACAGTAAGATTTCATCCATCTTACTGCACATCCACATATTTTAGGGTGAAAAAAGGGCCAAACCAAACTTCAGAGAGGCTTGGTTTTCCTCGGTTTCAAGTTATTTAGTAAAAATGCAAAAAACTTGCAAGTTTTCAATTGGCTTTGTTGACCATTCTTTTTAGCTTCCTGCCTTTTTTCTCCTTTTTCCTTTAAAGGATAGGCAAATATTTTTTGAAACACTTAGCTGGAAAGTAAAGGAAGAGGCAATGAGAAATTGTAAGTTAAATGGAAAAAATATTTTTGCAAACTTTAAGGAAAACACTTCTCCATGCTGATCACTCTTTAAAATGGATTTCTTTAGCTAATTACCTTAATTCTTTTCCTGAGTTATGAAACAAGCTGCAGAAACAGATGGACAGAGGACTGTACTTGGCTGTATCTAGCATTTCTTTGTAAATTGTTAGCCCTCAGTTCCTGCATCTCTTTCCCTTTCCTTGGTTAAAATGATGTAGAAGGGGATATCAGACTAAATTCCCAGCTCTGCTGAGAAAGTGACCACAGCCTATGCAGGAATAAGTATGGTGCAGAAGCAGATTAGACCTAGGAAAGAGATGCTCTGGAGATGTTAGTCCTCACACACTTCAGAGTAGCCCATGAAGAGATGTGTAACCTGGCTCCAACCTGGAGCAGCCCCTTGGGTATGCTTATATTGAGGGCCACGTTTTGCAGCTTTCTAGAAAGCAGAGCAGAGACACAGAATCAGCATCCCTATCTTCCAAAATGACTGTAGAGATATTCCAGTACCTCAGGAAGCTCTATCCTCCATAGCATCCCAAGAAACAACAAATAAATGCTACCACAGCCTAGTGAAGGCTCACTCCAGACATCTTTTTTCAAGGAAAAAATTTAAGAAGGCAGAATTCTCTTGTATGACTTTCCTTGTCTCCCAGTTGTCTCAACACATTTTTGTTCTTCCTGACAGAAAAAAAAAATCACTGACCCATCTGTCAATGCCATCTTTGCTCCAGTGAGCTGCTTCATGCATTTGTTCACAGAGGGCTGAATAATGGACCAGCGCCAAAGTCCTAATCAAGGGAAAAGCTACTAGTAGTTACAGCTCCTCAGCATTATACATGTTTCTGAGTGTGGCTGATTAAGACTGCTGTTTGGAACAGGGGAACTGTGTCAGAGGTGCCACATCCCATAAATTAGTTTAAGCTGAGGTAATGTATGTGCCAACATACAGCAATACGTCTGCTAGCTCAACAAGTTTGGCAAGAAAAGGTCTGGGAAAACAAGACCATTTTCAGGCACTTAATCCAACTGAGTGGCACAACTGAGGAGACCCTTACAGGAAAAACTTGGTATTTTATTTATTTTTTAAGGGGAGAGAAAATACCTGAGAAAAAATGTTGCTGTCCAGACTCCATTAAGTTAGACAGGAAGAACGGTCTAGTTCTCAAAGCAAGGCATTTGCCACCAGGGACTCCTGAGTTTTAATCCATCCCCTCTGCAACCTCTGTAGTGCTCTACAGAAAAGTCATTTAATTCTAGTCCAGACAGTGAACTCTGTTTGCTGCTGAGCAGATTAGTCATACAAGTGTGTTCCTTTCTGTGGGACTACTCATGTGAGGAAGTTATCAATGGGGAGAGGGGGAGCAAATCTGGCCCTCTGTATGGAGTCACACAGAGGGAGAAAAAGCTACCACAAGTTTTAATTGGTCTGACCTCCTTGGAGGAAAAACTATCTACAGTAATGCTGGAAGAAATTGTAAGAAAATTAAGGGACCTTTCTAATAGGAATATCTGGTAATCAGAACAGCAGTCTTTTAAGTAAACAGAAGATTTATTGACTGTTTCAAATACAATTAACTGGACTAAGGAATTGCAAATGCAAAGAATCAAATAAACCCATTTCACCAGAAACATTGAGTAAATGAATGAGTAGGACTTTTGCCACTTTTGTGGCACCCATCACTTCTTACAGCAGGTGACTAAGACACCGTAATTGCTGGCAATGCAGCCGGAGAAATGAACCCAACCAAAAGCCACCTAGAAATGTCATTTTTCTTTTGAATCAGAATTGGAGTGTAGTTTTGGAGACTTGCAGAACCTCAGCTAGAACTAGACCCTCTCAAAATTTACTTAGTTATTTAGCAAGGGGAGGTAATATTTTCTCTGCCTGAAGCTCTGTACCACTGACTCAGTCTCCAACTGACTGTTGTGAATCAGGTGCAAGAGGTTAACAAATTATTAATAATCTGAACTGAAACTGAGCAGGAACAATTTCAGTTCCAGATTAACATGAACTGGAAAGGAGGTAAAAAAGCAACTTGCTTGACCTCCTGATGTGACAACATCCTTGCTGACGCTACAATTTCCTAATCACGTTGATATACCTGAGGGGAAATCTGATGTGAAGCAATCATAGGAAACCATGATTATTCAGCATTTATAACCTTTCTGTTGCTGTCAGTAGATTATCTGTGTCTTCACTACTTGTCTTTCTTGCAGAGGATCCCAAAATTAAACATTATGAGTCCAGGGAGATAGTGGTTCGTTCCTCTGTAAAAAAAGTAAGATGCCATACAAAGAATCCAAAGGAGATTGGGAAGCAGGATGTGGGAATCCTGGTGTCAAACCAATTTTCTGCCCTACCCTACCTGTACAATTCAGTAAAGTGCTGGTGTTCTAGGTACTTGCAAAAGACCTGCTTTTCTCCTTATGGAACACAATAGGCAGGTCCTGAGTAATTCAGCTCTCAGGAATACTGTTTTCAAGAGCACATCTTCCTCAGCCAGGCAATATTTGGCTGTATTTTGTGTCAATGACCATATACAAGTAGAGGTTCAATTCTTCCTTCTTCCCTGACCCCTCAGATTAGGAATATTACATAGATTTTTCTGGATTGTGATTTTCAGTAGTCTAGACCTGAGCTGGGCTGCAAAAACGTGTTTTGCCAGGACAGGAAAGTGTATGAGTGAAACACTACATGGCTCTGCATCCCAGCTGTACCTTGCATAAGACTGATGTTACTGTGGTGTTACCAGGCCTTGATTATGACACTTGGATGAGTCATAACCAGAATATTCTCATAGAGGAGTTGGGGAGAAGAACGTGTGAAGGTGAACCTCGTCAATGAATGCGTTGCTTTGTGCTGCGGACAATAAAAGCTGTTAGCTCACTTGGAATTCACTAAAGTTACAGTGTACTGGAAGACATGTATCATAGTTTATTCATTTTTTCCATACCAGAGAGGCCTCTCTCTGAGCAGAGCTTAGTCCATTTTCCATCCCTTTTAGATGCCCATGACCTGGTAGGGTGGTTGTTCTTATTTTGGGGGAAAGAAAAGAAAACCTCCACGAATTCCAAGGACTTAGTGTCACTGATTGTGTTGCATTGTCCAGAATCAAAGAGCTTAATCACCATTTACACTAAAGCCTTTAGCACTGCTCAGGCAGAAAATTGTACTGTCTCCTGCTCTCATGTTCCTGCAGTCTTACATTGTCAAGAGCTTTAAAGTGCCTGGGAGAGGCACAAGGGCACAAAGATGAGGCTTGCAGTTTTTAAAAGCCTGTGTACAAAGGGTAGCAGAGAAATACACAGCCCAGGTTCAGGCCTTGCCTCTAGAGAGTTCTATTGGCACTGCCCAGGTACCAAAATTACTTCTGAAACAGTTTAATGTGGAAATCGAGTTGGGCTAGTTGACCTTGCTGAGAAGATGAGATGCTTTCATACATGGGACTGGCTCACTTTTCTCTCCAAAATACTGTTCTTGAGGCATGATACTATTCTTGTGTATCATGTGGCAGAAATTATATTGCGTTATTCAGTCCAAATTCAGATGGGGCATGAGGGACCTCATACCCTGTAAGTATTAAGTCATAGAAAGACCACACATCCATCCAGCATATTCAGATATGCAGCGTGTAATTAACACGTTACAGGAGACTGAGAGCTACAACTGGAAAGGCAATTGCTGGACAGCCTGAAGAACAGGACTGTGCTTAGCAGTCAGAAGTGTTAGGCCTGCTTGGAATTTGTAAAGGAAAATGAGTTAAAGTAGAGGGCAACAACTGTGTGTTCTGTGCAGCTCTTGGCTGTGCTGCCAGTGAAAGGAAAAACAGACTCAAGTTCATAAGCACTTCATGATCCCTCGCTTTGTTTTCCCTTCCCTCACCCTAACACCTTTCAAACTACCTTATTAACGTCAACCCCTCATTCATTACACAGAGGTTTAGTATTTGCAGGACTTTTAGGGAGGAGTAATAGTTACACAATGGCATCTGCAGCTGTTTTACATTTATTTATCCAGCAGTGTTTTCAAGTCTCTTGCCCAAAATCCAAACAGACGCCCTCTCAGGGAATGCAGTGTCTAAAGAATGCACGCATGCAAGGCTGTCTGAAATTTTAATTGCAGAAAGATCAGAAGTTCAGAGTGAAGGTTTGCAGAGCAGCTCTAACTCCTTCTCCCTGGGTGTATCACGTTGTTACAATAGAGTCTTTCATTACACAATCACGCAGTGGGCAGCTCAGCTTGATGTTTGACATGTAGAACCATCTCACACACTGCAAAGGGTTTCAACTCCTTTTTTGTCACCTCAAAAGAACTTCTTTATTACCTTTACTACTTCTTTACTACCTTTTGGATCTAATAGTTAATTAGATCCAAAAGGTAGTAGTGCTAATAGTGTTCTGAAAAACCCTACAGAACTAGTTACAAGGGAGCCTGCATGTCTAAAGTAAGGACATAAATCCAACAAGGTGCTAAGTACATTCATATCTTGAAGAACAGTGGTGGACTCACTGATTAATGCACTCAGTTTAGGTACATCTTTTAACAGTGCCCAGGTGAGTAACAGGACCCCACATATGAAGGAGGGGATTGTTTCCAAGTTGTCCTAATTGTTGCAGTGCTGCACAGAAGTCAATAAAGTAGGTTGTCATGAATCACTTTTAGAGCTGACAAAATAATGTAAACAACTGTTTTAAGATGAGTTTGATGAGTTCATGAAGAGTGAAAAACTAGGGGATAACATTAAAAAAACCCAGGTTTAGAGAGTCTGCAAATCTTACCCATCACTGGGGTCCTCCTTGCCTCTACACTCATTTGGTTTGTGCATCAGTGGCTCATTCTGTAACAGCAGTTCAGGTGTTACTGCCATGTCCCAGCAACTCTGGATCAGTCACCAGGGCTGATGCTCTGTAAGAGATTTCAAAACCTCTCATAAAAAATGTGAATCATTTTATGTTGGACACCAAACAAAGCAAGCCTCTGCCTCTGCAGACAGCTTCGATGTGTCTGATTCACCTGGCATGTATAGAATGCACAGAATAATTACAGAAAGGCTTGGGTGCAAAAAAGGTGCTTTGTTTTTCCACATGGTTAATGTATGTGTTCATCTGGGAAAGCACTCTGCCTCAGCTTAAAATATTCCTAAGAGGCCAGAACATTAAAAACAACAAAATACAACAAAAGGGGTTGCTCTCCATATCAGTGTCAGTGGGTAAGCCATCAGCTTTGATAAAAGCAAATCACTGATGTTGAATGGAACTTAACACAGTTTTGTTCCAGATTCAGATGTTGAACCTTTTCTTCCCTACATGAACGTAACAGTGCTTTGATCAAGCACGAAGTGTAAATGCAATACAATAGATGTGAAGCCAGATTGGATCTAATTGCAAACTCCCCACTTCCTCTCCTAGCTGTGGAGTATTCAGGTACTAGCTTTACCTCTCCTTTCTCATCTCTCAGTGTTAAAATGTCTTGTTCTCAAAGACATTCCTGCACAAAATAAGATAAACTGAATCAGAGGGAATGTTAGTCTCCCAGGGAATGATATACTAATTTTACAGTACACTACATCTCAAGCACTAAACCGGGATTAATTTATAATAGCTGCTGATTAAAAAAGTGAAAAGGACCAGACCTTACATTGCACAAAACAAATGAACAAATGACTGATGCCAGCCAGATGCTGGAGCAAGTGTTTTCCTCTCCCATTAACACATGCTGCCTCAGACTCTCCAGAAAGCCTTCCCCAATGGCACTGCTATGGCAGAACAAATGCTTGGTTTATTCAGTCACTGGCAACATACTCCCAGGATCTGTGGGGCACATTCCTTACCTTCAGGATTCCTTGCAACATTTTCAGCAGTTAAGCACCGCATCACAAAGAATCTGTAGGCAGAGCTAAGATTCCAGATTTATGGCTTGCATGTAACGATGTGCTTCTGCCCACAGCAGTACGTGCTTAATCCTAGCCCAGCTGCTTCATTGCATCTCATTACCAGAAATCAATGCTGAGGCAAGTTTAGTTTAAACATAATATGCAACAAATATATGTTGCATATTGCTTGTTGCATGTGCTGCAAAGGGAAGTCAACCTTTTGACTGGATGTGTCCTGACTTTGAGTCAGGAAGATTTTCTTGATGGAAGTGCTAGCTAATAGAGTTAAGGCTTACTGTGAAATCCTAGGCCACATAGAATGGAAGACAAGTAATGATCATAGATGTTTCTCTGCAAAACATCTGTTTCCATAGATAGCATCTCAGTGGTTGCACAGAATCCTGAGACTCTACAGAGGTCCACAAAAACCTACATACTCCCACAAAAATACTGTAAATACCAGTGCGAGAGCTATTGATGGAGCATTTGTGTGCAGGGTGTTGGGGAAAACATTGATCAAACATCTTTCTTCTGACTAGACTGCTGTGATTCATTTTTACCTTTTCAATGATACTTTATTCCCTAGCTCACTTAGGCCAACAGGCCATTTGAGCAATCGAGAAAAATCACAAAATGTGATTACAACTTGTACAAGAGAAATTTGCTTTCTTTGCAGAAGAAGGAGAAAAAGAGAAATTCGGTGAGCTAGTAGAAGTGCCTCTTGGTTGAATTACTGAAGTATGATGTAATGCACCTTGGCTCTCCCTTCCAACTTGGGAGCAGTTCAGGCTGCTGCTCCTGCCTGCAAATATTCAGGGCAGGCACCATAAAGGCATACCTGAGCCCAGGGAGAGGTTTTGAGGTCAGGGCAATGATACAGACTCCACTGCAGTGTTTCCTTGTTAATCAGGGTAAATCAGTCATGGTGATTGGAGCTGTGGAACAGCAATCAGGTCCAGATTATAACACAGATAAGGTGAAAGCCTGTCTACTTCTTCCTGGCTTTCCTTTCCCAAGCAATTTTAAATATGAATTAAGATAAACACCAAAAGTAAACAGTTTGTCTGAAAAGCCTGTCTAACCGCCACTTTGTAAGGCAGGGGCCTGTATCACCTTGGCCAGGAGCCTTCTTTAACAGATCCCATTTTTATTCACACGAATATTCCAGGGTCCTGTGGTTAAATCCAGAATAATTCAGGGGGAGTTTTTCCAGTGTTTACATTAGGACAAGAATTCACACTGAGCAGTAAGTGCATTCCTTTAAAGTTTTGTTCAGCACTAGTTCAACAGCTTTCCATATGTTTCTTCCCCACTATGAAAGCTGCACAGGAGCAGTGTAAATCCATCTCAATGCTACTTTAAGTGTAGCTTTAGGGTTCAGTCATCCATAGACTGCACAGTGTGCCTCACTGCAGAACAAGCTGCAGTTGGAGCTGTTAGTGCTTATTTTGATACAGGTGCTTGCTACAATGACAGGGAGCACAAAACAACCAAAGAGATTCAGGACTAAGCAAGTTTTGTTTATCACAGATTAGAACTACTGACTTCTAGGTGAAAGACTCCCTATGTTAGTAGTAATTCCTCTCATCCTTCCTTCCTTTTGATAAAATGCTCCTGTAATCTATTTTTTCATGATACTTTTGAAAACAGATGGATGTTTCCAGTGTTTCCACTTTTCCAATGGAGCATGGTTAAGGGACTTGGCTGCAGAAAACCTTCATCACCTTGGCCTTTGGCTAGATGAACACTGTTGAGAAGCTGACTCTGGCATCAGCCTCTTCAGACAATAATTTGCTGTCAGAAACTAGAAGCTCTGAAGGAGCAGATAAAAGAGAAAAATGCCACCAAGGCTGGATAACAGACACACCATAAGTCCTCATGGGACCAAAGGACAGAATGGATGAACTGCAAATGAAACAATGGGCTTCTTTTATGCATGACAATTCCTGTGATGGATGACTAGAAGACTTAAGTATTGCATTACCTGCTCATTTCCTAAGACTTAAAAACGTGTTTATTATGTCAGAATGAGAAATAATGCATTGAACTTTATAGAAGCATTATATGAATCAATGGCACACACTTGTCTGTAATACTGTATTCACCTCCAAAAGAGCCACAGAGGACTTACCAGAGTTAAGTAACAAATGTGACTAGGAGCAGAAAGTTTCTGTACAGGGGAGACTGAGGCTATTGAGGTCAGAATGAAGAAGCTTAAGAAAAAACAGGAAATGATCCAAAACCATTACGTTATTACAGAATATTGGATGACTGCCAGAGAGGCTGTGTAAATCTGTAGCATCAGTTTTGAGTACCATGGACTTAATCTTACTGCTGTCACATATGTGCAGTGATTTTGAAGAATGTTAAAGTGGGGAGAAATTTGGCCCAGATTAACTCAAACTGAAAGGGTGAGTAGTATGCTGTAAAGTCCTGTTCACATCTCAGAGAGAGGAAAAGAAGAACCCAGGCAGCCACTGAGTCAGTCACTGTAGCCAGGAATTTGGTGGCATACAGAAAGGAAATGAAAATTTCATAGGGGACGAAACTCCACACAGAGGCAGAGGGAGTGACTGAGAGAATATACTGTGAGGTATATTGTGTTAAGCACAACTAATTCCTCAGCAATGGAGGGAAAAAGGTGGAAGAACATAATTTTAAGTGACAACCAGTATTTAGGCTGGACTAGTGATACTGCAGCAGCTTTCCTGAAGCAATTAATAGGGGTAATATATGGATACAAAGTATCAGAATAGGTTTAACTAATTCTATGTGTCATTTCTTACAGTTTTGGAAATAAAAAATTGCTTACAGAAGACAAAATGAAGTAGAACAAATGATGAGAGAAATGCACTTCCTAAGTGGACTGCCTATGATTTCACAGGTTATTTTGAAAGAATTAAAATAAGCTAAAATTAAAGACAATGTGATAATTGTTGAAATCAGGTAAGTCCAATTCTGTGTTCAATTACACCAGTTATTATTTTATTGCTGTCTTCTTGTTGCTTTCTCTTGTGGTACAGGTATGACTGAATGGAAGATAAATGCATGCAGCAAACTTTGTTTCTTGTCACACTTCCCAGCAGATGTTTTACAAACTTTACCAGCAAAAGGAAGAGCCACTGCAGGATGCATAAGGGAAAATAAAGCCTCTTTTGGAACAGCTCACTGACAGCAATGGAACAAGTTCAGCTGTAAATCAAAGGGGAATCCTCACTATAAAATGAAGCCGTGTTCTGCCGCCCAAACACAGCGGAAAGGGACTGTTTTATGGTACATTGCAACATAACCAGAGAGCTTCTGTCACCCTATCTATAGCAACAGCCTTGAATATTGTGGTCCAAATTCTCTCATTTGTTGCATGTGCACAATGACTTTAGGGCTTTAATTTGCGGAGATTTGGCCCAAAATAAGATAAATGGATAACTTGATAATTTTGCCTCCTGCACAAAATAAATTTGCTCACTGCAAAGCAGCTGCCTTTCAAATGCCTTCACAGCTTAGGAGACATTCAGTAGTCTAATTCCTTGCCAGTGAAGTCAGGCTGTAACCATGGCAGCTGGGAGTGTAAACCTTCAATGTATGAAAACGTGCAGGCTGATACAGCAGATTGTTGTACAGGTCCATATGTGCTGTGCCTGTGTGTACATTAAGCATGAAAACGTGTGGCTTTAGGGTGGGAGCGAGGCAGAGGAGAACAGCCCAGCAAAACCTTCACCAGAGCAACTCTGGGTAAGCTGCCAGCTGGATCCCAGCACTGCAGGAGCCCTAAGGACGCTGCTGTGAATAGGCTGAGGGTCACAGGGCACGGAGGCAGACGGGATGGGAAGGGATAATCCAGCAAAGGAACTTCACCCAGCGCAGACAGGCTCTGGCATAATCCAGCAGTGATGTCCCTCAAGGGGAAAAGCACTAATTCCAGCCTGACCTTGGTCTAAACACTGCATTTGTTGCACAAAGAATAGCACAGAAGATGTGGCTGTTTTGCTCCAGTGAATGCAGGGTCTGGGGCCCAGGAGCTGGCGGCATACCTATCTACAGAGAAAGGGAAAGGGACAGTCTCCCTTTAATAATTTTTAATCTGGCATTAGGTCAAGCTTTTCTTCATCCTTTTCTAGGGAAACTGGAGCCTTCGTTCCTTCCTTTCATTAAAAAAAATGAATGTGTGATTGATGATCCTGGAGCCTGATATCTTCCACGTGTTAAGAGATTAGCTATAGCAGTGGCTACTGCCAACAGCACATGCTGATGTGTTGCAACCCTAATCTCCAGGGTCCTTTTTGAGGGCAAGAAGCCCATTTCCATGGCCTAGTCAGCCACTGGCCTCTTTAATTCTGTGAAGGTACAAGCACAGCAGTGATTTTGTAAAGATGGGTCTTCACCTACCAGGAATCAAGCTGTGACCAACTTGCTCATCCCAGTGAAGCTGTCTAGTGAGCAGGGAGCAGTGACGAAGTGATTTGCACCATGGTAGGTGCAACAAAGCACAAGCAAAATTGAGGTCAAAATCCACAGAGCAATTAAAATCTTTCCTCTTACTATCCAGGCACACTGGTATGCTCTGAGAATGAGTGGCTCCTCCAGAGTGCCTTTGGAGAGGGTACTGAACTCAATCTGAACAGAAAACCATTTTGAGCTGCTATTTTTTTTCATCTCAGACCACACAGGAAACTATTATAATGATTTTGCTGAAGCTAAGCCAGGATGAGCAAACATTGACTTTTTTGGTTCAGAAAAACAGAATAGGACTTGACAACTTCACCAGGGACTTTTCTGCATGGGAACAGTTTGTTTCTAGCAGGCCCTGAACCTCACGGCTTTAGGCATTCACCAGCTTTCCCATCTGTTTTACCCAAATGTGCACTGTGATGCTGCTTTGCTCTGCAGACTTTTGCAGCAGGCTGTTCGCCACAGCAACTTTTTCACCTGTTTACATTGATGCTCCTTTACTGGAGAAACCTGCCAAATTTTTTTTCCTCTGTCTGAAATGTCCTGTAAGACTGCTGAGATCTTTCTGTGTTTGCTCCTTCCAGCTGAAGCACCTGGATTTAGCCTTAGATGCCAGATGCAGGTATGTATGTTCCTGCACTGTACAGGCATAGGTTAATCAGGGAAGGCAGAGAAGCCCCTAGTCCTTTGACACTGGTGAGCCAGATTTTCCTTGCCCTGCCAAAATACTGTAACTCCCCTCTGTTGTGCTACAGCTTAGCTCCATTTTTTTCTGCTCAAAAAGGTGGATTTAGAAAGGTACAGAGAAACAGTTATGCAGTAGTGCCAGAAGTGTAAGTAGTACTGCAGCCCTAGCAGAGAAGCAGATGGACAAATTCTTCCCTATCTTGAGGCTTGGCATTTAAAGCCATCCTCATTGCAATGACAGCCCCCAGCCTTTGTTGATACACTGATAACACCAGTGCCAGACAACATCTCTGTGAACATTATGCTATTTTGCCACACACATTCTGTGTCATCTTTATCCTGAGGTCCAGAGCAGCCCCAGTGTGGCCACATGACTTCCTGGGCTTGCCTTCATCCAGCCAGACAGAATTTCTGACGATGAAGAGCACTAGAGGACCACAGTGAACCACAGGATGGAATCCATCCAGCTGCCCAAACCAGAATTATCCTTATATTCCCTATTTGTCTAGACCTGTGCCTTCTGTATGGCGGGAGATACTGCAGTAACCCGTGAGCCATCACTGAGAAGTCACCATAAATCATGGAGTTTTACACTGGGATGAGCAATAGCTCCTAAGAGTCATAAGAGTTGAAAGTTCTGGAAATGAAGCAACTTATAAATGGCTTGAAGTAACTCTGAATGGCTTAGTCTCAGATGTATCTCCCAATTAACTACTCCTGGGGTATTTCCTTCCCATTCCCCTGCACACACAGGTTTTCTTTCAAGTAATCCCCATCTCTTCAGGTCAACTTTATTTTGTAATGAGAATAAAACAGGAGCACAAAGCTGGAGACTGTGTGCAACTGAAAAGACCAAAAACTATGAAATTTGTTTTCAGAATTATTTGATATGTAATGAACTGCAAATTCTTTAGAGTACCAGCTTGCAACAACTATGCTCTTTACCAGCAAGAGCTGAGAAAGAACAATGACGAAATGAGTCAAAGATGTGGATCTCCTGGAGAGAGAGCTTCTGGCACAGCAGGGCAACATAAACAAGTGTGCTATATATAGGACTGCTCCTTGGGTGAATACACAGATGTTAAAGATGACCTCAAACAGAACCCCTGTTCAGATACACAAAAAAATACATAGGATAGCTGTGTGGTTTGAAACCTGGGCTGGATGCCAGAAGCTTCCAGTTTCCCTTTCTCCCAGTTCAGTGTATCTGACAGCCCCCAGGCTTTGTTGACACACAGGCAGTGACAGTGAGGAAGTTGTGATCTGCTGGGAAATCATGCACAGCTCTTTTTGTCTGCCCGTCGTGCCAGAGGCCCCGGGGACAGACCCTTGTGTCAGGCTCTGTGCTCCTCAGAGCAGAGGCTGTGTCTTGCTTTGGGCACATGCCTCCCCTCAGTGGGACTTGTCTCCCAAAGTGGGCAGCCACGAAACATTTCCACACTCCCCCGTGGCGTGTTCTCCTGTCCCACACTACGTATTAATGTACTCCCCAAATTTAAAGCATTAAACTTGGAAACTCAAAAGGAGAGGTTTTTTAATACTTTAGCTATGAGCTCTTTCTATGTTTATGGACTAATATCTCCTATATTCTGATGCACTATTTTACTGTAAAAGTATTAGATACTTACATCTACATTAGATCAGGGAGGATTGGAGAGATTTATGCAATACACATTCTAACACTGGCACAAAATGTTTGGGGTTGGAGAAGTATGGATTCTGTGTTTTAGAAGCAATGAAGTTGTTAATGGAGAGGAATTTAAAATAATTGTTCCACAGAATCAAAATGTTTTTGAATTCTGTTCTACACTTCATAAATTTATGGCTTATTCTGGACAATAATCCTTAAATAATACGATGTGGTGATAAATTATTAATATTGGGCAACCCCCTACCCCGCTGACATTAGCTGGCTAGAGCATGGTGATAATAATGCCAAGGTTGTAAGTTTGATCTCTGTATGAACAATTCATTTAAGAGCTGGACTTTATGATCATTGTGGGTCCCTTCCAACTCAGAATATTCTGTGATCCTAATGGAAATGCTTATCTTTTAAAGAAAATTTTCCCACAGTCTTCCTCTAGGCTTCATTAAGGAAAAGTTAAGATGGCTCTAAGAATCTTATTTCTTAATAAAAATTACACAGGAGTAGCAGACTTCAAGATGACAAATTTGCTATCATACAATATACTTCAGCTTCAGGAATAACTGACTTTGAGAGAAGACATGCTTGAACTGGTTTATACATTTTTGCTCTCTGAATCCTGGATGTCAAATCATTTGCTGTGTATCCTTGAGAGCTGAAAGAAATTAGGCCAATTTACCTCTTTAAAGATCCCTTCAAATGTTTTTCTGATGAAATGAATGAATTTGATTCTTCATTCTTCTTTCTGCAAATCTAAAAAATAGCTGAATTTGAACAAAATTTGTTCTGTCAGTTCCAAGACAGAAGCACACATGTCTCAAGACACAGACTAGGTAAATGCTATACTCTACCTTTTCTTGGGGCAGGAAAAGGCATTAGTATTTTTACAAAATAGTTTCATTCACTCTGCCCAAAATTTGTAAGAAAAATAGTTACTTGGTGTCATGACTTTGTACGACTCTTTCCCCCTGCTTACTCCCACTTTGGTAAAGGTAATTTCCACTCTATGAAAGGTCTGCTTGTGCAAACCCCTGCATAAGAGATAGCACGGCTGGTGAAACAAATAAAGCCTGCTTGCCTTCTGTCTCTCCTTCATAAAGGCATTACTTTGGACCTTTTTTCTCTTGTGCTGCACAAAACTTGTAGAAAAATAATTATCCATCAGGTTCAAAAGTTTACTCAGTGAAGATGGAAGCTATGGTTAGGAAAGACAGACTACTAACTCAGCTGAAAAAAAAATCAACCTCCTTTTACTTCAAATGAAGAAAACATTATACTCCAAAATTTTTGCCAGAAAATAATTAGAGTGAGTGAGGGTAGGTTAGAAGCAACTTTGCCATTGTTTAAGCAGTGGGAACAAGATGGTGATGGCCTCCATGTTCATCCTGGTTTATTTATGTAATTTCTGATCTGGACATATATACTGCTGATATTAAGCCCAAAATCAGCATTCTTCCTCACAGACTTGTCTCATTCAGCTAAAGACTTAATGAAGAGATTAGCAATTTAGCTCTAAATAGCACCCAAAGCAGAAATTCACTGTGAAGATGCCATTCTTTATTCTGTAATTTCTTCATGATTTCACAACATATGATTTCTCTATTTCAGTGCAAGTAAAGGAAATAAAACCTAAGGATGTGGCGATGTCTTCTTGTGTGACTCAAAACCAACTACACTTCTTTATTCCAATCAAAATATTTCAAGCCACTGGAATGTATTGTAGTCTGATTCCTTTGTGCATTTGGGATCAAAAATATCCAAGATGCTTCATTTTTTAAATAGTCTTCTATATTGTAGAGCTGGTTTTTTTCATCCTAATAAAAAGTTAATTAAAGTCTGCTGCATACAGTTGGATTCATTTCATAACACAGCACGTGATGCACAGCTCTACCACCAAAAAATCTCCCTTCTTTCTGTTCCTTTTTTTTTTTTTTTTTTCTGTTGGTTTGCTTTAGCAAGGGAAATTTCAACATGTGAAATGTGCACCAGGATAAATTCTGCACTCGGTGCTTCCCACTGTTCCCCATCCAACCACATTCATTTAAAAGACGCATCCCCATTCCACAAGGATGTTCCTCTCCAGCAAGCCAAATCTTCTGCTTTGGCACAAGCACAGGAGAAAACTGAGTGATGAAGCCTAGAGCTGTGCTCTGATCTCACACCACTTGTTGCTTTGGGATATGCTCCCAAGAAACTCATTTGGCAGAGAAGAAGGAGACATTTTGTACCTCTGCCACATCCCAGGCTGATTCTGTCACTCTGACCTGACTCAAAGAAGGACTCTCACATTTGGGAGGTGCAGCCCAAAGTCCATTCCACTCATGGCCATGGCTGCTGTCAAAAGATATCACAAAACATGGCTGACATCATTTCCAACCTGCATGCTGTACCTAAGAGTAGATAGGAACAGAGCAACAAGTTTCACTGAGTGCACCAGCCCAATTCTCTACTAATATGTGCATAAGACCTTTTTTCAGTGGAAGATTCATCACTCAACAGAGAAGAAATTTAGGGTCCTCAGGGTAGGGCACAGAGAAATGTGTATGCAGAAGAAATAAAATTTCTGTCTCACTGACATCTGTCAGCATTAGTGTCATAACTGAAGCCCCATGATCAGTTTGCTGAGTGGTTACACTGTAACCTTTGTATTTTTCAACCTCAGATCGCTAAGTTTGTAAGTCATAAACTTAGGAGAAAGAACTCTTTCTAAGACCTCAAGATATTTTACAGAGGAGGAAACTGATGCATGCTGAGATGTTGCAAATGTGGTGATCAATTTAGGCAGCAATAGAGTGGGACAGTTCTGAGAAGAAAAATCTGGTGGATTTCTGGAAGAGCAGTGTTATGTTCTGATTGTTTTGAAACTAGAAGAAGGAAAATAGAAGAATGTTCCTTTTTTTTTTTCTCTCAGTAAACCCATCATAGATCAATCAGTGCTTTCAGTAACACACACACAAAAAAAATCATCTGGTTCTTCATCAGCTGTGCGGTACATACTCTTCCAGTTACTGTCAGTTCCTAGCTCTTCAAAGGATTTAGTACTCTCTTTTTCACCCCTTCCAAAACAGAACAATAAGGACTGTAGAGACCAAAATTATTCAACTACATAGTACAGTTTCCTCAATAAAAACCAGCTGGTACTGCACAAAACAACAGCACAGCCATGGACTAGCTTGCTGTTTGCAGTCCTGTGCTCTCAACAGTAAGAACCATATTGCTTTGTTTAAGCAGAATGCAACTCAGCATGAGCCACGAGATGAGAAAAATAGATAATGAAGACACAGCACCCCGCAACCTTTTGCTGAGTTTTAATTCCAATGTGAACAGTTGCACAGACTTAATTAGAAAATGACAGAGCACTGCTGCTAGAGAGAGACAGCTGACACAAAGCATTCCAAGGTGCCTTGGACAAAGGTCAGTCAAAAACTCTATCTTGCATAAACACCATAAATGCAAATTTCATCATTTTTATAGAGTCAGATTTTCTGCAAGAACACATGTGCTTTTAGTCATCTATTTGTTCACATCCTCAAGTGTGGTAGATACATCATTTGGCTAGGAGACCCTAAACTAAACAACAGCTTGGGGGTCTGAATCAATCCTCTTTCCTTTTTTTTCTTATATTTGCCCTTTTCACAGAGATATTCCCACATTTCTTCTTTAAGATAACTGCTTATTTACCAAAGGAAAAAAAAGTTCCAGATAGCTGAAAGATTAGCAGAGACAGAGATGAAGCTTGGTGGGCTGGGAAAGGTTATCTCAATCCTGAATAAAACATAATTTTTAATGGAGGATAAGCCAACTTATCTTGAATATGGAGATGAAAAACACAGGACCCCTTGAGTAAACAGTGATGTCATCAAATGGCAACATGATATGTGCTAAGTGTCATTCTGAGGCCACAGCTGGTCATGAGATCAATAAATCCAAATGAAACCTGAAGGTCACTTATCCTTGTTTCTGCAGCAAGAGAACTAATGCAAGGAGAGAATATCACAAGAGCATTTTACATGTGTAGCCATTCAGCCACTAATTATGGGTGAGGCTATTGCTTCCACAAACAGCTACAGTGCCCTGCTGGGACTGGCAAAGGAGAGAGCTTGTTCTGCAGAATGGCTGCAGCTTGGCATCACAGTGTCAACACTTGGGGCTTCTCTGAGTAGAAAGACAGCCTTCTGATCCTGACAGATATTCCAGTTCTCTTAGAAACTAAGGGAAATCGCCTCTGCTGCTGGGGCCAGACTCTGACCCGGGTGGCTGCATTCCACCTTCTGTGGGTAGCCTGGCCTCAGGCCCCTATCACCTAAACCACCACAGTTTGGGATCCAGATAAAAGGTTTCAGTTTATTCTTATCTCTGTTATGAGAAGTAGGCTTAGTTTGATGTCAGAAAACCTCATCAATTTTGGTTCTGTTCTGCTGGTTCACTCATACCAGTGTTCCTTTATGACTAAAGCTCAGTGGTTGGACGGGTAAGATGGTAACATTCCAATTTTAGTTAATTTCTGTTTATAAAACACAGATGAAACTGGCAATTGCCTTTTACCTTAAATGATGCTAATTTTTACAACTGAAGTGGTAGAGCTTGTCAAAAAGTACTTGAGGATCTGGCATTTCTGATGTTCTGATATGGAAGCTATACAATCTCTGTTTTTTACATTAAACTTACCAAGAATTTCAAGCAGCAGAGAGTATGATAGGGTTTTTTCTTCACTCTTATGAAAAATGCTCAACTGATTTATTCTTTGCAATTTGCTGCAACGTACAAAATCCTGCTGCAGTTTGCCTCTGTGCAAGCTTACTCAGAAGGAACACACCAAGATTCAATTAATCTTTTTAATGGATTAAAAAAGAAGAAGAGTTTATAACAGCAAAGTTTATAATAGCAAATGTTATAAAGTCTTTAACAACAAAAGCAAGAGGCGAGGGGCAAAATCCTTCTGAGGCAGAATTTCAGTGTAGTCAGCAGAATTATGTCACAAAACTCTATCCTCTTTAGAAAAGTTGCCTTATCCAGTGAGATGCTTCCCAGCATACCCAGTGGAAAAGTTGTTTTTGATGGATTTTAACCAGAGGAGAAGTCATCCTTTGTGTGGCAGGCCCTCAGGACTTTGGTCAGCCACAGTCTTGAAGCCCACACTTTCCTATGGTTAGATGATATAAATACCAAGATTTAAAAAAGAGAAAAGTAGAGACAAACTCTAGGAGCAGGGCTTAAATTTTCTATAAATATTCACCTAAATATAGTGCAGCTATTTCTAAAACACAGAACACAGATTTCAACAAGTAGACCTAACAACTGGGAAATCATTGGACCAAATGTTGTAAAAAACATTTGCCCTGGCAAAATTTTCATTTTGTCATTCCCTTCAGCTCTTAAAAAGTATCTCCAGCTTCTCAAAGATAATTTCTCTACTTCCTGACAGGTTCTTTCACTGTTGATGCAGGCCACCACAGAAATGCCTATAAATACTCACATGTCAAACATGGACAGGTTTACATCTGTAGAGCTCAACATGCTCAGCAAAAGGCAGGAAAGAGCAGATTTTCATCATCCAGATGAGGAAGATTCTTATCACACTTTTATATCAAGACAATAGATTTTACTGCAGCTAGCTCAAACCTCCTCTGCTGAGTACAATCCCTTGTGAGAGCAGGCCAGTTTGTGTAGCAAAGCTCTGTTTATCACAGGCAAGTGCAACTAGTCTAAGCTGACACAGGTTTGTAGCAAAGACAAGTAGATGGATTCTTGAGATTGGCAGCAAAAATTCCCTAAGCCTAAGAAAAAATTTAAACTGAGAATTTATGGACATACAAATGGGTGTTGAATGAAGACAGCAGTTAAATAAAAAGAGCAGATTACACTGTGATGTCCAGGGTGGGGCAATCACATCTCTCTTTCCCACTGTAACAGAGAATTGAGTGGACTATAGTGAATGTGAAAGGCAGAAGCTTAAAAACTACTGAAATGTGTTTTTTTCCTCACATCTTTGCTGCTTTTGTCTCTCTGCAGGATCAGGTTTGGTGAATCTTTGGACCTAGTTAGATTTCTGTTGAAGGAGTTAGGAACACAGATAAAGGTATTTCTTAGTGCAACTCTTTTACTTGCATAGGTCCTGTTTAACTGGGGAGAGGAATAGTGAAAACTACTCTATGTTTCTTCCAACAGAAATATCTTCCTAATGCCTCACTTATTCACCATGAGAACATAACTCTTGCTTTGCTTTCCATCCCTGCTTAACATATCTGTTTATCACACTGTTCCCTCAGCTGTGGCAGCACCAGGAAACTGAACTTTCTCCTCGCACTTGGAAACTGATTAGAATAAATTCCTAAAGTCCACCTTTCTTCAGTGGTTGACCTGGCTGAGATACAGCTAAGCTGGCACCAGGCATAACCTTGGGCTGTGACACAGAGTTGTTCAGTCAACATACTGTGACAAGAAGCAGGAAATCTCTATATATCCCATTGACTCTAGTTCAGAGGCTTTTTCAACTTTCTTTCTCTCATACAAGTAGCAGTAAGAATTACCACTTTACCCCCACAGACTTCATATCCTTATCCACCCTCCAGGAAAACAGTGTCATCCAAAGCCATCCAAAGAGTAAAAGAGAACTGCAAGAAACACTTGCTAACTTCTACAGAATGTAAATAATTGGACTGCCTAACTTTGTTTAAACTTACTCATGTTATTTATCACTAGCTGGAGCAAATACTTTTTTGTGGAGTATTTGGGAAGGAGCTGTCAGTCATAAGATCTGTCACTATAAGATACAGAAAGACTGCAGATTATAAATTATGGTAATGGAATGATGCTGGTCTATCCTGTTTTATCCCAACAGGGGATAGTCTAGTTCTCAGATGGTCTGGTTCTTGCTTCCCAGTCAGCATTCTTCATTTCCAGATTTTCACAGGAGGAGCCTTCTTTGGATGGAGTGCAGTGTCCCCAGCGTTTGATAGCCTACAGCTTGCTATGGTTAGAAGCTAGAATAGAGGGTGACCACAGTGACCACCCTGTGAACTAAGGTGTGAACTGCACAGGGTGGGGCTGTAGCAACACAGAATAGAGGAGTCAGATCACCTCGGGCTGTAAAGCAGGCACGTGGCAAAGGAGCCTGCTAGAATTGAAATATGTCAGTCTACTATACAGACATGGGTAGGACTCAAGGCAGACCAAATTAATGCTGAAGTGAAAGTGCCACCCTTTTCTTCATCTGCAAAATGGATAGATTAACAGATTGGTGCTTTGCAGTGGGGTTACCAGAATTAATGCATTAGTGCTCAGCTGCTGCAGAAATTTTGTCTTTCCTGTAGCTAAATAACAGCAGCCGGTGAGGTGCCCTGTAGACTGACTATCTAGCCAGTGCCAGAAGCTGGAGAGGAGGAGATTGGGGATAGAGAAGTGGGGTTTTTCTTGCATTGTAATTCCTTTAGATCAATCATTTTCTTAGTCATGTCGTCCAAGTTTAGCCAGTGATACATTAGGAGTTGAAAGGCTGTGGGTTTTGTCTCCATTGTCTCTGTTTTGGCACACAGGGATAATGAGTTTCACTAACCAACAGTACATGTATTCATTAGCATTGGCTGCTGTTGACCATGGGAGTCAACCTGATTTCCTCATGCTCTTTTTTTGGAAACTTTCAAACAGGGATGAGGAAAATTAGCTGACTCTCAGTAAGCATTTTAAAAAATTGTTCCCTCTTTGCTCCTGCCCCAAATAAACAGCAGAAAATTACATTTTGTCTAAGTGCTCAAACAGCCTTGATTATGCTCAGATGTTATGAAGGAACTTCATCACAACAGAAGTAGAACTAGTTTACATTTTTTCCTTTTTAATAAGGCACTGAAAATATTAACACTGACTCTGCCTGAGTAGCATTTAATGTCAGTATCTCATCATTTGAGCCAAGTGCAATGCTGACTTTAAAAGCAAGCTACAGTCTAAAAAATGGCTCCTTGAAAGTGCTACTGATGTACTTTATGTTCACTCTTTTTTATCTCTAACAGAAAAGATAAAGGTTGAAGCAGCTTACTCTTATCTTTTTGCTTCCAGCATTATAGAATTTAAAATATTGGAAATCCTACAAGAAATAAATTAGAAGAGATCAGTTGACAGCCTGATAAAGGTGGCAAACAAATGCTAACTCATCTTCCTCTAGCAGGAGTGGTTGAATGTCACTAAAAGAATAAAAACAACTCAGTAGCTCAATTTTCTCCTCATCACGTCAAAATCTGCAAACCCACAAAATTTCATTTCTGTCAGTGCCACCTTCCACAGTTAACTGATGTTAAAAAGATACATTTCAAGCAGTTTTAGAGGCACTGCCTTTCACCTTTACTCATCACCTTTTTTGTTTGCTTGCTTGTTTCTTTGTTTCTTTCGGTTTGGTTGTTTTGGGGGTTTTATTGACACTGGAAGTCAGGACAAGCAGTCTTTGTTCTGTGTACTGTTTGTCACCGTATTCAAAGTACCTTCATACCCAACTTGGGGTTATATTTGAAACACCCTTCCAAGGAGAAAAAGAGAATACACAAGTTTTCAGATGAAAGGATTCCCCACTCACCACTAAAAAAAGAAGCAATGAAAAGATACAAGGTCTTTTTTCTTTTTCACTATCACTCACACCCCTCCCCAGCAGAAAGCACATCAGCCACACACAGCATAGTATATAAGAGGATTCAGGGAATGGCTTTTATTTCATTAGTTGAGAAGATGAGGGCTATTTGCAAGTATTTTGAAGATGAGCTGATCACTGCCAGAGATCACCTTTGCTTCCTTTTACTGGGTAAAATAGCAAAGGAAAATGAGTGAAAATATTTTGTGGGGATGCTTCCTGAAATAACAGAGTTACCTGAGAAAGCGCTGTTCAGTATTTTTAAGCTAGGACTAGCTAATTAAACAATTAAAGGTTGCAGCTCTTGCCCTCAATATAGGGTCAGGTGCTGAAAGACTCTTTTGTAATTGGTAAACTGCTGCGGCTAGACAGAAAGCAAACTACATGCGTGATCACAAGCCCTCAAAAAACGGTTCCATGTAGAGGACTTTTAAAAAGAAAAAAAGCAAACAGTGAGCCATTCAGTTTTCAAATCGGACAGGAACAAATTCTCTTACTTTTGAACACTTTTTTCCCTGCCAAAAGCAACAAGATGAAAATGAAAAGGGTCTAAACCAGCTATTTCAGATGTGCATAGTGCAGACCCAGCATCCTAGGTGAGATCAAAAGCATGACTCCACAGGATACTTCCTTTGCAAGGTGACTGGAAAACAGAATGAGAAAACCCAAGACCACATTACACAACTTGACAAAAACAACTGAGATCTTTTAAAATGACAGTTTGCAAGAGAGAAGAGAAGGCAACAACCACCCAAGCTCCCAAATGAGTGAGTTCAATTGTCCATGCCTTAGTGTTCTGCTTAAACAGAGGACCTTGGAGGTAGATGATAGGAAATGTTCAACAAATACAAGTGTTGGTCTGCAGTAACTCAGCACTCTGATGGAAAGAATGGAAAAGCAAAATAAGCAGCTGTATTGAAAGGACTCACCTATGTAGGTGGGTGATAACTACAGATGCCTTAGCACCCCATGGCAGCAGAAATTAAGACTATACAGAAAGTGCTTTTCTTGTCCCATTCATCAGTGCCTTGGGTGAAGGGGCAGATGCCTCCCCTGCAGGTTCAGTGATGACCCAAACCTGGGAGGAGTGGCCAGAGGGCTGTGCAGCCCTTCAGAAAGGGCTTGGAGTGCAGAGAGGGACCTCCTGAAATTCAACAAAGGCAAATGCAGCCTCCTGCACATTAAAAGAGGGTGTCAAGAAGATTGACCCAGGCTCTGCTTGGTGTTGCCAAGCAAAAGGAAAGAGACAATGGAAAGAAACTGATGCACAGGAGATTCCACCTGAACATGAGGAAGAACTTCTCTAGTGTGCAGGTGACTGAGCACTGGAACAGGTTGCCCAGANCAGATGCCTCCCCTGCAGGTTCAGTGATGACCCAAAGCTGGGAGGAGTGGCCAGAGGGCTGTGCAGCCCTTCAGAAAGGGCTTGGAGTGCAGAGAGGGACCTCCTGAAATTCAACAAAGGCAAATGCAGCCTCCTGCACATTAAAAGAGGGTGTCAAGAAGATTGACCCAGGCTCTGCTTGGTGTTGCCAAGCAAAAGGAAAGAGACAATGGAAAGAAACTGATGCACAGGAGATTCCACCTGAACATGAGGAAGAACTTCTCTAGTGTGCAGGTGACTGAGCACTGGAACAGGTTGCCCAGAGAGGTTGTGGAGTCTCCCTCACTGGAGATTCCAGACCTGTATGGGTGCAATCCTGTGCCATGGGCTCCGGGATGACCCTGCTTGAGCAGGGAGGCTCAAGGACCAGATGACCCATTGTGGAGCCTTCAAAACTTAACCCAGTCTGTGATTCTGAGATAAACAACTTCAAAGTACTCCCAATCTTAACAAACTGTCAAAGGACTGAACATTATTGATGCACCATGATTATTATTACAACTTTTTCTCTCTGAGTCATCAAAAAATTTCATTTTAATACCCTCTAAGTACGTCAATGAGATTTGAAAGTGCAGGTTAAAAAATGGTAACTTGCTTACCTTTTCAAAGACAAGTTACTTTGCATTGGAAAATCATCCATTTTAGCCTTGAAAATTGCATTTTCAACGCAATTAATTCCTGTAATGTGAGTCAGAAACACTTAAAAGCGACTCTCTTCAAGTTCCTACCAGAACTTAAGGGTTTTCCAGCAAACCAAAACATTGAAACCAGGGCTGCTCTGGAGAGAATGCAGTTCCTTCCCATCACCAGCATAATAAGCCATACCACCCTTTTTAAATAAGACCATCCTCAGGAAAAAAAAGTATATTTCCCATTCTATTTAAGCAAGATCTGAGTGAAATAAAGGGTTCAAGTATAGCCCTGTCTCCCTCTGATTTGTTTATCTAAGCATGTCATATGCTTTCCAGGGCCTCAGCTCAGCCCTGTGTGGTATCACAGAACCACAGAATGTGCTGAGTTGGAAGGGACCCACAAGGATCATCAAAGGCCAACTCCTGGCCCTGTACAGNTATCCTCATAGCCCTTCTTTGCACACCCTCTAATAGCTTTATATTTTCCTTACATTGTTGCACCCAAAGCTGCCCCCAGCACTGGAGGTGAGGCCGCCCCAGCTCAGAGCAGAGCGGGACAATCCCCTCCCCTGCCCGGCTGTGATGCTGGGCCTGGTGCCCCCAGGACAGGTCTGGCCCTCCTGGCTCCAGGGCACTGCTGGCTCAGGTTCAACTCTCCATCGAGCAGGACCCCCAGGTCCCTTTCCATGGCACTGCTCTGGCCTTCTTTCTGTGCAGCTCACTGAACAGAGATCTTTCTGCAGGGTCTTTTGTGCTGGGCCTTGAAAACCTGTCCAATCTGCCCAAATGCTAGTAATTCCATGGTGTTTTTCAGTGTTACCAGGGTTGTCCTTACACAAAATCTCACTTCATTTTCCCCTTTTAGGCAGAAAGCCCAGAGCTAATTGAATACATTCTGTCTCTTCTTCAGTGACTAAATGCAATGCTGATGTGTGCATATAATGTGGGAATCACGTTAATCATAGGCACACAGATCTCAAAGCCAAGAGTGCTGGTTGTGATGACCTAGTCTGATCCGCAGTGTAACACCAGGCATAGAATTTCTGCCAGTGATTCCTGCCTCAAGCCCATGATTTTGCACCTCAGTTCCCATCTGTATAAACTGAGCTGCAGCTTCCAGACACAGGGTTTATTATGCTTCTCCCTGCTGCATAAAAGAGTTCTTTGTTCACAGAAACCTTCTACCACACTAAAGTCTTGTGGGTTCTGACCAAGCCACCTCTTCACCTTCTCTTTGCTAAAATGAATAGATCAAGCCTCTTATATCTCTACCCCCAAGGTAAGGTTTCCAGGCTTTGAATCATTCTGCAAAAAGACCACATAGACCTATGCCGTTGGTATCTCACAAAAATCTTGAAGATATGAAGCTCCTGCAGTGCAGGCTTTTCAAAGATCACATAGTTAATCAAACAGAAATTAGTCATTTCAGCCTTCCAGTTGGGTCCACAGCCTTTTCCTTGTCCCCCAGCATATGTTATGTTTTCAGCTCTGTCATCACCTGGTATTTCTCAGTTTATCTAATAGAATATGCCTTTGCACAAAGTACTAAATGGATCTTAACAGCTGCACATATGCAGGGCTGTGGGTTCATATTCAGAGCAAGAGCTCAGAAATTCTGTACTCACTCATAATAAACACAGAAAGCAGCAATCAGTTAGAAAGGTTTAAGCAATTAGGTAGAGTATCACACAAAGTCTTGGCTGTTCTGGTTTAAACTTAGACTTTTATTTTGGTCTGTTACTGCTGACTTGGTCCTTTAAAAACCAAACTTGGCTGAAAGAGCTGCTCCCAGTAATTTCTGTCACCCTGCCTGACCTGCCATACTTGTACCCCTGTCAAATGACAGCTCGCCAAATGTGCTGTTCCTATAATTACTAGCAAAAATGCATGTAATCCTTGTCAAACTAGCCCTAATTTTCACAGCAAGAATCCCAGGTTTTGCAGCAATGTGACAGAGAGATCTCAGGAAGTTCGCAAATCTGAAAAGTACTAACATTGTGAAGGGATTCATCAGGAAATTAATAAATAACGCAGCATTCCCTTTGCCCTAGTATTTCCGTGGCTATCTTGGACAGATATATACAGATATATGTGAATACATAACTCCAGATTTCAAAATCCCTGCACATAATTATATTGTAGAAATCACTGATTTTAAGACAGCAAGTGAGATTTAGAATTTTAACAGAGGTGCTTAAGTGCCATGTAAGTCCTTTCAGATGCTTAGGATATTCAGCAATCTGTAAGAGGTGCCAAATATCACAGGGAAGGCAACAACAGAACTGTTAGATAAATTGCTCTACTCAAGCTAATGAGAATTGAAAGCTCACTTTACAGAATAAATTTCGAGTGTTTGCTTTCCAGTGTTTTTTCAGGTTTTTGTTTACCAATGTCAGTCATGGTTTCCATATTTTTTTAATAAATGAAAAATTTATTCACCCCCAGCCCCTTTGCAATATGCAGCTGCTTTTACCTGTTTATATTTATGATTTTTGTGGTTTTTTAAAACTGAGAGCAGGAGGAGAAGCTTGGCAAATAGAGCAAGCAAAACAGCATTAAAATTCTTCACTAAAAACAGTTTAAAAAAAAAACAACTCCAACAGAATATATTGTTACAAAATACTGCTCTTTTTTTTTCATTTTATCATTAAAAATCAATAGGCTGTAAATACAGCAAGTCATACAATTTTAAGCTGTTATTTTGGGCTATCTGTAGACTCCAAAAATGTTTTAAGATTCTTTTCACAGACAGTAAGACTAGACATGTCTCTTTTCCTTTTCTATAAATACTGGAGTCTCAAGGCCCTTTCCGTGGTAATAGATGGTCTAAATTTCTGACATACATTTGGCACTATTAATATTTACTGTAAGCCTAACGTTACTATTTTCCTGCAGAAGTCTGAGACACACAGCCTGACTCCATACTGAGTGTGAGGTAATGCCTCTATCCACTGATCGAGAAGAAACCTCGGAACCAGAGAGCTGCTTTTTCAGCAGAGTTGAGTTGGGGTTTTCATTTTCAACATGCTCTGCACTAAACATCCCTAAAGCCCTTTCACTAATTCTGATCTTGTGATTTCTGCCATTGGCAAGTAGAAGCAGAACCCAGCAGAGCAAAGTGATGTAGCATTAGGGTATTGTTTCAAAAGCAACATCTAAATGTGACGGCTGCTCCATTGTCTGGCTCTTTAAACCCAGCCTAGGATTTTCCTTATGGGACACTGCTCCAGCAAAATAAATAAATGGGCTGCAGTCTAAACTCCAAAGCCCTCTATAAGATGTTATTGTGTTCCAGGCTCAGCAATAATAGAAGAGACATCACATTACAGCAGACGTACACTACTGCACTTTTGGAAAGATCAAAGCTTGCCTCGTCTGCACTAACTTTGGATAGATACAAGATGGATTGAGCTAGCATGGGCTAAAATACAGTAGGGGAAATGTCATCAGCATCCTACGGGTGAGTTTAAATTGCAATTCTTCTTATTGCCTCACTGACTGAAAAGCCTGAAAAGCAGCAGCTGGTAAGTACCTCAGAGGTGGGGGGAAACTGCAAGGGGAGGAGGAAGCACCGTAGAAAGGTTTACACCTCCAGGGGACTCTGGAAAGCAGGGAGAACAAAGAGGCCACATGTTCAGGTTGAAATGCTTTAAAAAGGGCATGTTCCCCACATTATCTACACATCAGCCTCAAAACCAAATACTCCACCAAATCTTGACCATTATTCTTACAAAATGGCTCAACTTGGGCAGAGGCAGTTCAATCCAAGGGCAGCAGCCATCACCTAATGCCAGATGCTCTGCCACTGTGTCGGTCACTGGTCCTGGCTTCCCATTACCTCCAAACAACGTCTACACACATGAGTTAAGAGTGCTGATGTTTCCCTCACTTTCAGCCACTAGCTCAGACAACATGCTTGTGACAGGCTGGACACACTGCCAAAGCGTGCACTGAATGAATCTCAGTGTCCTTAAAAATGTCACAATTCAACCTTCACAAGCAGCCCCTAACTTCTGATTTGCCTCAGCTTGAGGATGTTGGCTTTGGACACAGAGGTGTTCCAAGAGCTCAGCACACACACTCCACAGCCAGACACTGCTCCCCTGAAGGGATTGTCCCAGTGCCTGCTGGGCTACAGTGCTCCCACAAGGGCTGCAGCCCCAGGACGGTCAGTGCCCAGGGTGATGGGAGGGTCACAGTCCCAGGCTAAGGAGTGGGGGGCTGTCAGGGGACTCTGGGCTGGCTGCCTGGCTACAGGCAGGGAGCAAGGTGGACCTGGAGGAGGTTTCTGAGGGCTGCCAGTTTTCCCACAGGAAACCTTGGCTGTGTTTTCTGCTGTACTACATGACGCTGTTTGGGCTGTAAGTGTGGATGCTAATGCAGAAGCAGCATGTGGTCCTATGCAGACAGAGGAGGAACTAAGCCTCTTCTTCCTCATTAGGGGCAGTAATGCCTCTGGAAAGTCAAGCACAGGATGATTGTGGTTTGCTCAAAGACACTGAGTAGCTAAGCAGGACATATGACTTAACCCTCACTTCTCCTTTTGCCTCCAGTCTGTTTCGTTCATGGTCAGGGTCTGAGCACACACAGACTTACAGTGCTGGTCCTGCCTCGCTGGGCAGCTGACACGGGGAGCTGACACATGAGGTCTGGTTGCATCACATGTCTTCAGTGGATTCCTTTCAAAAAAACTGGTTACACTAGCTCAAAAATGCACGTAGCACAGTGTAGCCTTCCAAAGCATGAGATCTTACTGCTGACCTGCTGCTCTCTGGTGAATACTTATGAAACACCAAATGTGTTTCTCATGCAGCTTTACATAATCAGCCACGGACCTTTCAACTGAAACACACTGTACCTTCCATACTGCAGTTATCCTGCCGTAGCCAAGAGGTAATATTTCATCCAGCTCAACACCAAAAACATCCCTGGCTCTCCTTAATGCTTAACTGCAGCCAAGATAGAGCTGAGTTATTTGTAGAAGAGTGATAATAATGATTATTATTATTATTATTATTTCTACTGTAGCATTTTCCTGCTCTGCTCTGCTCTGCTCTGCNCCAGGAGCTGGCCTTTGATGATCCTTGTGGGACCCTTCCAACTCAGCATATTCTATGGTTCTACAATCATAGATTCTGTGATCATTTGGGGTTTCAGTGACAGAAAAGACAAAAATCTTGCTATGTTAGAAGCCATACAAAACAACAGCTAAATGCTGAGCTTTGCTACTCTACAATGACTGTCCAAATTCAGTGTACAGAAATTACAGAAACACTAAAATTACTCAGTGTTTTTATCTGGCAGTACAAAATGGCTCAAGAGGAATACAAGATAAAGGAAAACATCTATATGTGGGAACGTGGGAAGAGAAAATGAAAAGACAGGTGATTGCAGGCAGCTGAAACTAGTCAAAACTAAAAAGAACATGAATTGGTGGTGATCCACAAAAGTCACTGTGGAAATGCTGTGAAATTTTGGGATCCTATTTCTTCAGTTTTCACCTATCCAGCCATCTCATGAACCTTGTAAGAGCAATAATTCTACAAGTCCCTAGACAGCCATTACTTAACTACCCTTACAGCTAAGGGTAGCAAAGATTTTTTGGGGTTTTTTTCTTCCTTCCTTATATATCTAATGTAAGTCTGCTGAACTTAGGCTGATTTCTCCTTGCTGTACCCCATCCTGACCTGTTGAACTGATCACTGTGTAACATCCCTGAAAATGTTCAGACCCCTGAAGATGTTCAGACACCATCATATTTCCCAGTTCTGCTCCTGCCATGTCCTTTTTCCTAGACTAAACAAAACTGACTCTCTCAGTCTTTACTCCCAGTTCATGTTCTCTAAGCCTCTTATCACTCTTTTAGCTCCAGAAGTGACTCTTTCTTACTGACACAAGATAGAGAAGTCTGTCAGGGTGTGGAATGGACTTAAAAGGAAGGGAGAGCACTCACTCTGTAAGAAATACAACAAAATATCAGCATTATAGTAAGAGTTATTCCACATTGCCAGATATTAATTAGGTGAGACCAAATGTATTGCTTCTACCTTTGGTTTCTTCTGGAGTGGAAGTAGATGGAAGGAGCTGAAACAGCCAGGGCTGTATCAACTCACGCTGAGAATCTTTCCAAAACAGGCTGGAAGAGTGTGAGAAATTGAGTAGGGAGGGAAGGGAGAGAATTTTTCCTCTAAGTCCTAAAGGAAAGTTCAAGCCTACGATTTGTTTATCATTTGATTTTTTTTAACCTTTACTATGGGAAATAAGGAAGGGGGAAGTTAAGGTTGTCTGGAACAGGCTTAGATCCAAACTATGCTGCTGAGAAAAGGAAAAATAATCAGAAGAGTCACATGCACAAACAGACAGCTAAGTCCACAAATTCTTTGCTTGACCAAATCATTCCCCGCCCTGTACACCTCAATTATAGCCACTTCAAACTGGAGGTCGTGCTGTGCTTCTTCTCCAGTATTCCCAGGGGCTCACAGCCTGTTTCTCTGATCCCCCATTTTTAAAAATCATTTACAAAAAGTCAAGAATGAGTAGAAAGCTATCAGGCCAAGAGAGAGCTTCAGCTAATGGAAATCAGTTAACCACCATCCATGTTAGCAAGGGTCTCTCCCTGCCTGCACACCTCCTCATGGGATGAGATACAGGTTGAGGACCCTGCAATTCCTCCCTAACCCACCTCAGCTTGTCTAGGCATGTACCAGCACTTTCCTGCATGTACCTTCACCTCATCTCTCAATACCCTTTTCCTCACTGACTCCTCTGCAGCTACTGTCATCTCCAGCAGCTTTTGTAAGAGGCCTTCTGCCCCCTAAAATCTTCACACCACAGAAAACCTTCTCAGTATTTCCTCTCTGTGTGGCAGGGGGAGAAAGGTGATTTTAGATTCTCTTCTTGCTTCTATCTCACTCTGAGGAAAAATTCCAGACCCATCACTTGCAGGGGAAAAAATTACCTGCACAGCAGAAGACTGCACTGTAAACATCCTGTTGTGGCCAGCCTGCATTACTAACCTAGATGCCTTGTGAGAGATTAAAAATAAAAAACAAAACAAAACCCCACACCCACAAAAAGCCTGAAAACCAAATCAAAATGAACAAATCAACAACAACAAAAGAAATCCACTAAAAAGTAGAGGGGGAGATGAAAAGAAGGCTAATTTGAATCAGAACTCCAGTAATAATACTACCCCAAAACAGATATATCTGCTCTTCTGGAATCTTTGTTCTTAAGAATTTACAGATGGAGAATATGGACGTCCTTCTGCATATTACTTTTCCCAGTGCACTTTACTTGGCAGCTCAAAATCTTATAGCAGGAAGATGGCTGTAGAATTTCAGGGAACAGTTCAAAGCCTTGTGCTGTAGCAGATCATCTGGCACTTGACCTATACACCAGCTGAAAGCCTTGGGAAGAACTCCACCCTGGACTTTTCAACTCCTTTAAAATCAAGATCTGTGTGAGCACTGTGCACATGCACATTGCATCTAAAACACACACAGGGAGTTCAGGTCTCAACAGGAATTAGGATGCCAGTTGATACCCTCCACATACAACAGCAGCAACAAGCTGAAGTGCTTACAAGTACCCTGCTCACTGGCAAAATGCAAGTTTAAGTTATAGCTCAGGTGAATGACTTATGTCAGACTTTTCATCGAGGTAATGAAAGTAATTAATGATACAGTAGTTACAGGCTAGGCAATCTGAAGCATACCTGGCAGCTCATCTGGCCTTAGATAATCAGGTAAGTGGTGATAACCTCAGCACCTGTCTGAACCAGAAGGTGCCCCAGTCTTTTCCATGAGGATGAATTGAATTTAGGGTCTCTATTCCACCTTGCCCCTGTGCTCCTGCCTGTGCAGGGAACAAGTGTCTCCTAAGGCAGTGTTTAGGATGGGCCCATGGAGAGCGTGCACATCTCTGACATGCAGACCCACATGGTCCATGAGCACAGAGCCCGCCCCGCGCTCCAGCGCTGGGATCACACGCGCCATCCATCCCAAACTCCCTGTGTCACCCGCCCTTTCGAGCCAGTGCTCCCTCCTGCCACCAGCCACTCCTGTTTTTTCTGTATCTGTCTGCCTTTCCTGCCAGCAGCATCTAAGAGCCAGCAAGGCACAAGCAGTTGGATGGATCAGCTCATTTTGTTCAGGTCCCCAAGTAGCCAGTGGGTGGGTAATGGCTTTTGCTCAAAAGCCATGCTAAGACAGTGTTGCAAAGGAAGGCTTGACAACAAACTATAGAACTCCAAGTGCCCAGTCTCTAATTAGATGAATGTAAACAAGCTAAAAATCTTAAAAAGCAATTTCCTTGGGCATTGGAGAAGTTAAGATCACGCTGGGATTTCAGGATTCACATTGTGACTCATCATAGGTGACACACTATTTTTCACTTACTTTCCTCAGCAACAATCACTTGATGTTTTAGAATAAACATCTGTCAGGAAACAGATCATATCCTATAGGAACAGAAGGAGGAAACTGAGCTTTGTTCATGAAATGCTAAGAATGTACTTTTAATGACAGAAGCCTGGGGCAGTTTCCCATAATTAGTTTACAGAAGTATCTCAGAAAGGCTCTGGCAGGCTGCACAGTGCTCATAAATTTGTGCTATTGTAAAGTGTTCCAGGGTCCCTTCAAAGGGCCTGGACCAGAGGCAAAAATAGCAGGATACCCTTCATGTGGTAATCCCAGCCTCTGCAGACTGGGAGGTATCGGAAATCTTAATGAGGAATCCACTCACTGGGGAATTTTACCTCTAATCTACACCAAAGAGAAGAGAGGGGAGAATAAATAAACAGAAGTGCTCACAGTGCTCTTTGACAGGTCCAAACTGGGCTTCCAGAGTGTTTTAAGTTCCTTCATTGCCGACCAGCCATGACCTCATAGACTAAAGTAGCCAATATATTCTTAATTAAAATAAGATCAAGTTCTCAGGCAAGTTTAAATTCATCTTCACTGGTGTCACCTGCACTTTCTCCAAGAAAATCCTTCCAGGGGTGTATCAGTCAACATGGAAGGCAGGATGTATTTTTGGCCAGGGTAGGAGAGCTGGTACATTTAAGATTCAGAAAGAGAGACTTGCTTCAGAAAGATCCCTGGCTCACAGCACTGGGAAACTGTTTGGATGTGAGAGAGGGCAGCAGCTGCCTGTATGCCCAGGAGGGAGAGATGAGCTACCTCCATGAAAACTGCAGTTCTACAGTGATTTTGGCTTGTGGAAATGGCTTCCCACAAAGGTGCAAACACCTGTATAGCAAATATAAACAAAAAATTTTTCATTAATTTATCTTAATTTTTCTTTCAAATCCTGGAGCTGTTTCACAGATGCCCTGATGAATATCAATGTTCTACTGGTAGGTACCATAGTAGTAATGGAGAAATTGACTTTGTTTGGGGATTTTTTTACCCCCTAGGGAAGAAAGCCCTACCAGTAGTCCTCATTGCTGACCATCCTTACAGCCCTACAACAAACTTCCTTTGCTTGCCTCCCACAAAGCCAAGAAAACATTTCCTTATTCTCTGCTTGTGGTTTCCACAGACTGAAGATAAAATCTGAGCAAGTTAAGAATGAGGAAGGAATAAAATTGAACTAATAATACTAAGAGACATAGCAGTATTTACTAGCTCCTTCAAACACTATATCCAAGCATCTTGAGGCTCTTTACACAGCCCAGATACTGGTGATGAATGGTAAGTGCTATTGTCCTTTTCAAAGGAAGGAACACTGAGCCAGAAAGTGAAGTCTCCTGACATGCAGATCAGTGTTTTAGATCAGAAAAGTTTTGCTATACTGCAGTCTGCATATTAACACTGAAATAGTTACATGTTCCAAAACAGGGACACTTCTCTGAGAAATCTCATTTCCAAACTATTTAACAAATTTAAAAATGAAAAATCCTCATTCAGATCTTCTCTTGAAATAGAGCAAATCTTGGCCTGCAGAAAGCCCTTTAGAACATGTAGAAGAACATATGACTTTAATTCCATCATGAATGTTTATGCACCAGAGCACACCAAAGAGAGTCAAACCTCCTTTATCTTTCATTCAAACAGAAGTTGTCTTAGTTCTGTCAGTAAGAGACCTTGAGACCATCCCATTGATCCATCAAACTCAAGACGCTTCACATGAGGCTCTGTACTAGGTTAGACAATACAATCTGCCTCTTCCTCCCTCCATTTCTGCCTTCCATAAAATGAAAACCCATCCACTTTGTAAAGAGCTTTGAAAGCTACAGAAGGAAAAAAACCAAACTGAAATGCAGTGAACCATCAACCAGATTAGTTTACCAGTATATGGACTGAAGGATGCCAAGATCTGATGCCAAAGGCAATGCCTGCTGAAGGCATTTATTTTTCAAACAAAGGATTTACCTTTCAATTTCAGTTGAAGAAATTAATTGTTCAATATTTTGCATTTGTACTAGCTAAGACAACTTAATTCAAAATTGGAACCTGAGCAGCCCCAGTGAATCAGTGGCTTTAATTCTCATTACAATCAGAATGGCAGGGCCCAGCTGGGAAAGGCAACCAGCTACCTTCTCACCAGCTGGCAACAGTCAAGGACAAAGTGCACGGAGTAAGTGAGTGCTTCACTTCAGACACTTGAATGAAGTAATGTTTTACAGAGCTAATGTAAATACAGTTCAATGGAGAGGATGCTGGCAGGGAGCCACAGCAAAGACATAAATTCATGATGCTGGAAGACCAGCTTGGTTTGGCCTGCTGGAGTAGTTCGCAAAGCAATCCAGCATTTCATATAAATAAACTTTTAACCCAGGTAGTAAACCAAGTAAACAGCTGGATTTCTGGATTTTCTATCAGATGTCATGATTCAACAGATGGTTCAATTTCCTCCACAACTCATCCTTGTTCTGAAAAGAATGAGTAAAATGAAAGAGGTTCTCAGATATGTCTGAGTTGTTTCAACTAGCCAGTTCAATTGGACAACTCAAATGAGAACTCAAATGTGAGTCAAGTGCACAACTCAAATGAGAAGCTNCTGTTTCAGCTAGCCAGTTCAATTGGACAGTGCACAACTCAAATGAGAAGCTACTCCCTTCTTGCTCATTCTCGCTTCTATTGTACAAGGAGCTAATTGATGCTGTCCCAAACTAGGAGATTTGGGCTGTGAACATGTGTCTTTAATGGTTCCTCCAAAAGGGAGAAGCTCTCAAAATGTTCCTTCAAAGAGGAGCCACAGAATCCTCTTGGATTATTGGTCACTGTTATTCTGCAGCCTTCCCATTTGCCTCTTACAGTCTCGTTATAAACAGTCTTATGAATGCTCAGGAATCCCTCTAGCACCTGGTTCAACTGACAGAGGAATAGCACTGGAGGTGGATGATGTCCATAAGCGTTTGTCCTAACTGGCATCTGCACATATTCTGACAAAGGCAATCTCAACCCAGTGAAAACATCACAGAGGACTTTCCCTTCTTCTGTTCCTGGTAAATAAAGTAGCTGTATTTCCCATCATCAGTAATGAATTGTGCCACATTCAGTGTTAACTCAGTGAAGATCCTCAGTTTACCTCACTGTTTACAGGCTGCAATAGCCCAAATTTCGAGAAATGTAGGGCTATTCCTTGCGGGCTTTCCATTTCCTTCTCCCTTCCTTCAGCTTGAACCAGTGCGGTGGCTGATCACAAATACCTACTCGAGTATATTCTAATATTTTTGCTCCTTCCCCATAACAATTCTGCTCATGTTGGTATTTTGGTGATTTTTTTTTTTAATGGCTAGCTTTGTTCTCTCACAGTCTTTCAAATAAGCTGGAATCACATAATCCTCAAACCACCTTCCCTTTAATTAGAGAATCACTACGTCTGAAATTGTATCTGTGGCCACCAATGCTGCATATTGTAACACAATGTACCTACAGGTTCCTTGTCCCTGCTCTGGCTTTGAGAATGAAACAAAATTCTCTCCTCTCAAACCACCTAGGACCACAAAGCGTCATAGACATTGAAAGCACTCATCCCAGTATCTTACAGGTATGACAGCATTCCCTGGGCTAACAGACTCCCTCAAGCCACCATCCGCACAATGTTCAGAAACCAAGGAAAATATAACGAGTTGTTGCTGAACAGAGGACGCCAGCAATGCAGCATGCTGTGCCTGCTCTGCAGGAAGACACCTGGGATGTCTGAGCTCAAGAGGAAGACTGCGTGTGTAGCTTCCTCTCTTACATCTGGAGTTCACGTAGTGCTCTATGCAGTCCAGGTCCTCATCCTTGACTCTAATCCTTCTCTGCACCTCTAAAATTTCTGTGAAGATTAAGGCACACTCCAAGGTCCAAGACCTGGTCCAAAAAACTTTAAGCTCTTTATGAGTCAATAGCCTAGGTCAGCTCTCCAATGTGCTCCTTCTCCTCTTCCTCATCAGGACTTCTAATTTTCTAACTGAGCTGGCACTCAGCTCAGTTCAGACTTTGAACTTGAAGGGTCAATCTTCTCACATCCAGGACTGTCATTGCCATCTCAGATTTGTCATGCTGACATTGGGTGCTGCAGGCAATGATTTAAGACCTGGCCACTGCCGAAGTGGGAATGAAATGGGCAAAGAGCAGCAATCATAAGGAAGTCATTCATAAGCAAGTTTAACTCCAGTCTCCCAGCCAGGGCAGGAGGAGAGAAAGGGAGAAGGGGGTCATATGCCATGGAAGAAAGGGAGAGATGGACAACACGTTCAGAAATAGTGGCAGTGTGTGAAGAGTTAGGACAGTAGTGCATATAGAGCTATTTTTAATACCAAAGGAAAAAGTTTCCCAGCCATGATCAGGGTAAAAGGAAAAGTGCTGAGAAGGGAGAATTTAGTGGTGAGTTGCAATTTACAGCCTCCATCCTGCCATCAGCTACCAGTGCATCACCCAATTTGTTTATGCTCTGGTAGGCAAGGCCATGCTCTTTCAGTCCACTTGGCCTGGGTTAGCCTAAAAGTTCCTGCCTGGCTTTGAAGCCTGCCCTGTGCTCCACCTGCTGCACTCCTAGTGTGGTTTTGGATCTCTATCCTTTTTGGGTTTCCTTTTATATGCACAGCTGCCTGCCAGGCTTGCTAAACTATAAAAACCTTCCTTGACATCAGGGCTACACAGTCATTGCTGCACGCTCAGTCAAAGGGAGCAGGACACTTTGAGGTGTTTCAACAAACCCACAGCTAACACTGTAGCATTTTATGGGATGGAAAAGCTGCATTAATGGGAATCCTATCTTTTGTCACTAAGGACAGAAAAGGCAGAAATATACAGAGGAGGTGATGAGAGGCCCACTAGTAACAGCAACAGAAAAAATATGTTTTAAAAAATGAATCATACATTCCAGAGTTAAAAATAGGCATTTTCTTAAGACTGGCTGCTTTAACAGGACATTTATAGGCCATGCATTTCCAAACTAGAATGATGGAACTTGTGTCATATCCTTAGGAAGCTTTTCAAGAATTACATAAGAATGAAGAATCATCTACATGTTTGTTCATGTACTTCCCCCCCTTCTGCATCGTTTTATTGACTAGAAGTGATGATGAGAGATAAACCCACTTTCAAGAACAGCAGGTCTGAGTCCATATCCTATTCAAGCTAAAATGGAGTAGGAGCTGACATTGCTGAAGTCTGTTCTAAATAGAAGGAGTGACAGAGAAAACCACTGAATTTCTTACAATCTTTGTTTCTGTATTTACAGCCTGTGGCTGACAGAAAGGCTCTCATGAGGCAAAGGCTGTATTTCATAAGTGCCTCTATTGCAGAGGCTTACATATTACTAAATGTCAGCTTCCAGTTTAGGAACTCCAATAGGAAATAATAGATGTGGACAACATTATCCTCCAAGATAGGCCACGATGTGTGAAACAGGAAAAAACCCACAGCACTGCCATAATATCTCCTTTGTGAATGGCGCGACAGGGACTGAGGCTTGTATTTATGGGAGTCTGTACAGATCCACATAAAAACACTGGCCTGAGATGGGTCAGTGAATGTGCTAAATGAAGGCACCATGGCATTGTTCAGCATTGTCTCACTTGATTCTAATAAAAACACTTAGCAATGCCTAGACACATGTATTTCTGACCTGTTACATAGTGTGTTATTACACTTGCTTCCTGGAATAACAGAAGGGGAACTGACCTCCTACAGACATGGATCTGTGGGCAGAGATTTTTATAAGTAAAACAGGTTTATCGCACAAATGTGGTTTCTGGTTATCACTGCATCGCATGCACCCTCACAGCTTCTGCTCAAACTACAGGCTGCCTTCTAGAGGGCACCCAGTACTCAGCACAGATGATGGAGGATTCCCTCAGGGTAGAATGTGTTCATTTTTTCCCCACACACATGGAGTAGAAAGTTTTAAGTACCATTTTTCCCCCTACAAGTGAGTTTGGCCTGCACTGGGTGCTGCTGAGAGAAGAGCATATCCCTTAATCACACAGCCCTCTGGCTAGAGAGCCAGCTAGAGAGAAGGATGAGGGAAGAGATGTCTGGTTTGGATTAAGGGATTGTTCCAAAACTTTCTGTTGAATGCGAAAAACACACCACCAAACGTTTGTGCTGTGAAACAGAACAGAACAGAACCCTTCAAACTGGACAGGATGGGAAGAATTTAGCAGATACAAAGTAACTTCTCATTTTGTCCCATCCAAGAAAGAAAATGGAGACCTAGAGTAAGAATTACCATTACAAAGGCGGAGAATTCAGTTATTAACTTGTTACAGGATAAAAAAGGCTTCACCCCTCCTCCAAATTACTACATCTTTCAAGCAGAAGGTTTTCATTAATCCTTTTTTAAAAATAAGTTGAGAAAAAAAAATCAGTTAAAAAAAAATCCAGCAATAATCCAACACTTTCCAAAATATTAAAGTTTTAAAAAGTAAGGGGGGGGAAATGTTTTGTTGCCTTCTAGACAGCTAAAGATTATAGGAGGCTATTGGTCTTTCTGGGACTGTATCATTCTTCTCCCCTCTCATTCCTCAGAGATTTTTAAATCTTGGAAGTTTGCTATGTAGCAGGTTCATCAAGTGGGGAACTCATCAGTAACTTCTCAGCAAGGCTTCCATTTTAATAGGCGTGCGATTAAGTGAAGGATATTTTAATTCACTCTAAAAGAGCACCAGCATAATTTACATATTATGCTTATTTGGGGGCACTTTTTCCATGGAACATAAATAGACACAGTTTTTTATATTGACATTAAAAGCAAAGGGAATCTGTGCACCATGAAGCCCCACACCAAGACCTGAATCTGGGGTAGAACTCTGAGTACTGCCTGGGACCCGGTTATTGCTTCACTACACAATTTTTGTCCCATTTAGAATAAACTAACAGCTCAAATCCTATGGATCAAATGCTCCTCTCCTATCTGTTGGTTTAATTGTCACTGCTGTTGAATGCAAACATTTCTTCTCCTTGCAAAGCCATTGCCTGTTTAACTCGGTGCAACAAAATCCGAGAGCAGCAGCATCTAGAGCGCTCCGAGGATCCCCACGTGGCACTAGATGGCGTTGCAAAACAGTCACGGCACAGCTTGGTGGCAGCCGACAGGGCTGGGAAGGTTGTGTAATAGACTGCTCTGTTACAGTGCAATGCCCCAGAGAACCTGTTTATGTCTACCCGGTCACTAAAACAGGCTTGGGTGCCAGCTCCTATCTCCTTTAATCATATTTGACTCACGTGTGAATAAACTGCAAGAATCAACATGTAGAAATCATCCATTTTCTTTCTCTACCACATGCTGCTCCTGCAAATGAAGCCACACACTCCTTCATACCAAGCTAATCCACTGAAACCAGGGGAAGTGGCAAAGTTGGGGCTGTTTCCATACTGAATATGGCCCTAACTTGGAAAATTTGTCAGGCACATTTTAATGTCAAGCAGCCAATTCAGTCACCGCCTTCCCTTAAAGCCTGTGGTGTAGCTGATTTTCCAAAAACTATATGGGGAGGTCATACGTCTATTAATACTTAGGATTACCTCATGGAACCCTAACAATATGAAAAATAAAAGCTAGGAGTTAGCTTGCTGCTCTGCTGGGAGCTTTGGGAATCAAGTCAGTATCCTGTCTCCCACTTCACCTGGACCAGGACTGTCAGCTGAATTTACTCTGAATTACAACTGCACGGCCCCTTGCCCCTGAGGTCTGTGCTCAGTTACAGCTGTGTAGCTGCACTGGAGGCATTAGATTTGGCAGATGTTAAAAGGGAGAGCAATTTGGTTGTGGCTGTACAGTTTAGCTAACGAGTTTGCTGATGATGTGTGAGCCTGGCACAGCCCAGCTCCCTTGCTGTGTCTGTTCTGCAGTCAGCAGGCTCCTCTTACAAAAGGCCAAGTCACACCTGTGAGCTTGGGTGGGCACTTCCTATTTTCCTTCTTCTTTCTGCACAGGACGTGTGTATGCGCCCAATACTCTCCAGGGCTGGAATGCCAGATTGAGATGGAGCAGACACAAAAGGCCAATAGAGTCATCTGGGACTTAATCCCCTGCCAACGAGAGATCCTCTAGAGCTCTGGCCAGCTCAGAGATACGTGACTCACAATGAGCTCTTGCTATCTCCATTGGAGAGTTACTTGCAAAGTTTTAATACAACTCCTCCTTAGCCTCCAAAGCTTCACCCTGGACTTGTCTTTGACCAGTGATCCCATCACTCTAGGTTCCTCAGCAAGAAATCTCCTCCTCTCTGATTCTTCGTATCACAGGCTGGTGGCTGGTCATTCACCCAAGCTTAACATATCTGCTTTTTTCACTACCTCCTCATAAGCCAGTCTCTCAGTCTCTCAATCACCTGTGCTGTTCTTCTCGTTTAAAATGAAATCTCTCCTTTTATAAATAGTTCTGGTGTGTGCTTCAGTCTGCTGCTGATCTTTCCATTACCAAAATTTCTTGACATTTTATAGCCCACCATCTGGCTGTGCATGATGGCATGCAGATGTTAGTCATGCAGATGTCAGACATTTTTGGCTACCAGTACAGCAATAAAGAAATATTTCTCCAACACAAAAACCTGAGATCTCGCCTTAAATGAACTAAGTAATGAAAGGCTAGTTCTGTACTGGGCTTCCTTTGATTTTTGCTGTTGATTAATAACATCACATTTTGCCACTTAAATTTGGGAAAAATATTGCTCATTCTTCTTCATGCTGTTCCTTAACAATCCCTAAAATCTCTTAGCTAAAATGCCCCCCACACCATTGTCACCAAGTTAATTGACAAAACTTTGGCCACTACTGCAAGGCCTGACACTCTGCCTCCATACTCTCCTTGTCCCTTAAACCCTGCATCCCTCTCTCCACCTTGTCTCAACAGAGATTATAATCTCTCTGAAGAGGAGATTTTCTTCATGTCCCAGGTTTTAGACTGCAGCTACAATAGAATCACAGCCACGACCATGGATGAAACCATAAACTCCTTACAGGAATTCATAGCAGTTAACAAGAATAAGGTTTTTTCAGATGTAATAGTGTATTTCCAAGGGTGAGGTTAAGGACAAATAAGATCAGTGTGCTGGCTACAGTTTTAGCACCAGACAAATATTGGCAATAGATATGTGCAGACAGTTTTCAAGGTGCGGTGGGCAGCATTACTCAACGAGTGAAACAGTACTTTTCAGTAGGTAGTTTTTGATAAACTGCAGTGTTGTTAGTCTACAGTAGGAATGAGTTGCTTTCTCTGTTTGTTTTTTGGTGGGTTTTTTGGTTTTTTGGGTTTTTTTTTGTCCTCTGAAAGGGTTAGGAACTATAATCCAAGTGACACAACGAAAATCAGAGAAAAAAGTCTGTGGAAAAGGAATTAAATGGACTGGGCATCTGATCATCTTCTTTGTGTCCAGCAGAGATGAGGCAGATCCCAAATGGTTTTGGAGAGTATGGATATGTTCTTATGCTGCTGAAGATTAGAAAATCATTCACTATGGGAAGTGAAGTGGGTTGGCTGCTGTAATATTAGTCACCTCTGTAGAAAGGACACTGAAGAGAACTGGAGCTCCAAATGCAGTGGCATTTCCAACAGCAGCAGATGTTGGAAACTGGAGGTGTCAGCTGGAGGTGGTATCAGTGTCAATTGCACTTCCTTACTCCAACCATGTGACTGTCAAAGAAAACTGAAGGAAATAAGATATCTAAATCATGTTTTACCCATGCCTACATTACTGTGCATTACTTGGTGCTTAAGACAATCCCTTCTTGGTAGATGGAGGTTTTTGGTTCCTTGGTCCCCATTTTGAGTGCATGGACAAACAAATACAGTCACAAAATTTTGCTTTTGACTAAATGATGCCGGCTATGTCTTTAATCTCCCAGTGCTGACGTACATGAGTAAAACAGCTTTAACAATTCTGGACATTTGTGTGTTAAATTTCCATTGCTACTGGAAAAATCCCAGGTCACCTCCCCTCAGTGAAAGCAGGAGTTTGTTATAGCAATTATGGAAAAAATAACAACATCCAGACATGAAAACTTGGACCAATTATTTCACCTGGGATCTCTTTCACCACATATTTGCTTTCTCATTTTTTTCTCTCTCCTCTTTAATTTTTGGAAGGCTGTGGTCTCTCTTAACTTTTCAGCTTAATTGTATCCTATAAATACAAGCAAAATCCAAGAGTCTTCACTGAACACAGGAACCTTGCCATTGGTTTCAAGGCAGCTGGGTTCCATATATCAGGAACACATGTGGCTTCACATACTAGACTGCCTTTAACATGAAGATAAGAAAGCAAAACCAGCAATGGAAACATCAGTCCTTAACCGTGTATTTCTCTGAAGAAATCTGTTATACACATTTCCCTCTCCTATGTGTTATTTTTGGAGATTGTGAATTGCAGGGGAGTTTTTATCATTAACATAATTCTCTAAGCTGAGGTGACACTGAGGTGACAGTCTTCCAGGTCTCCCTGGGCCTCCTGACACTTCCAGTGACTCAGCCCACTCATTGGACAGAAATCTTGGCAGCACTGAACTGCTTTATTCCATGTATTTAGACAGAATCTGCCCAGACTAGAAAGTCATTCTCCAATCATAAAATCCATACAGAGGTACCAAACTCCCTGGTAAGAGCTAGCTGCACTGTAGTTATACCTGTGCTTCTAGCACTAAAGTGCTCCATGAGCAGCCCACAATAATCTCTTGGAGAAGGGCACTGAGGGGTTTTCTCTGAAGGCTTAAAAATAGGAATATGCATGGGCCCTGTATATTGTAAGGGAAACTCATCCAAAAAATAAACCTTGAAATGCTATCTAATATATAAACTATCAGATGTGTCATTTCAGATGTGAGCCTCTACAGGGGTATAATCCAAGAACAGCAGCAATATATTAATAAAACATGCTTCGACCACATTTTTTCTGGCAGATAGTACTTTTGCACTGTAGCCCAAAGTACATAATGAAATCCAGATCTCACTAGTTGCTGGAATGTCCTTTGTCAATAACTGTGAAAAATGTCTCTTACCCTGCAGTGCAAAACTGAGCTGTGGAATTTATGTGCATAAGTTCTTCCACCCTTTAAAAGTATTTTATCTTGAATGAAAATACTGACACTGATTGTGCCTGGCAGAGACCACTTCCTACCTCTGCTGTATATCTTAATCCCTTCTGCACCAATTTTGTTTATGTGAATTTATTGCCTGTGAAGTAACTACATCAACAACATCAAAAAAAACAGATTTTTTATTATTGTTTGATTAAAAAGTAGTACTAGTATTACCAATCAGCAAAGAGATGCATGTGTACATCTCCTCAATGTGAAACACTCTATCAGGGACAAGTCTTTTTTATTCTTTGGTTTTGTCTGCTAAGGAAACCATTAGGATTCAGCTGTATTGTTAGGTTTTGGCCTGGTGGGAATCTATCTACATGATACCAGGGTTCATTTCCAACCTGAGCTGAGAGTATGTCAAAGACTTAAAAAAAACAGACAAGAGAACTCCTAATTCCCAACCTTTGGGACAATGTCATGACTTCTCAAACTATTTTTCACCCTCTTCGTGTTATCAGCTGAAAGCACCAGAGTAGTCAGCACTGTTCTATTGGCAGCTGCTGACCACTTGCCATCATCTCATGAATGATGGTTTAAGAACCAGCTATCTACATCATTCTGTGCATACTTCTACTTCCAGAAGTAGCACAGGGAGGCCACAGGATTCACGTCCCTGTCTGTGGAATGATGACACTAATCAGGTTAGCCATCTCCCCCTCTCCCAGGTGAGAAGGTTCTGCCCCTACATAGCCACAGAATGGAAAAAAATTCTGTAAGGAAATAGGAATAACTGTATTCACCAGATAAAGAGAGTATTCAGGAGGCTGGCATGGGCCTTCCCAAAGCAAATGAAATGCCTGAAAGGAGGACATGGATCTTTTCCTCACTATAAATGAGATAGCTTCTGACTTGATTTTCTAAATGCTCAAGCTTAAGCCGATACTTGTCCCCTTCTTCTCTGTCTCCCAGGGGACATTGGATAGTAGACACTGCTGCTGAAAACTACTTCAAGAAAAGAACTAAAGGGCCCTGAGTTTCCAACTACTTGTACTCCTTTTCCCCAATTTTTTGATTCAACCTACAGACACCTGGCCTGTGGAGCACCTGAAAGAGCACCCCCTGCAGTGGGTGCCCCCCTCCTCTGCCATCCATCAAGGAAAGATTCCAAAATGTCTGGCAGAGAAGATATGGTTCAGGCCAGAGGAGATGAGGGAGAGCCAAAGGTTGCCACTGAGTGAGACACAGGAGTGCCTCTTTACATGAAGGAAAGAGAGAAGAGTGGCTCCACCGAAGATTAAACACCATGATGTACCTGATAATTTATAAATAAAGACAAGGGCCATGAGTGCTTGCAAGTGAGCATAAACAGCCTGAAAAGAAGAGTGGTACATTTTCCACACATGATATTTCCTGCTGTCACTTTCAGGCTTGAACTGTCTTCAGTCTGACCTGAAGTAACGGGACACAAATGTTAAATTCTCATTCTACCTCAGCCTTTTGCCTTGCCTTGCCTTCCCTCCACGGAGCCATGCAAGTAGCAAAGCGAGGTGGTACTTCAGTAATGCTTAACTGCCTTTCTGACTTAAAACCATCAGAGAATTTGAACCTTCTCCATTGACTACCAATGAATGTTACTCAAGAATGTGTGCAACCACATAACTAGTAACTTTTTATATTCATCCCTAAGGCATTCTGACATGTAGTCCCTGAGAGCAATCAGTGTGCACAGCCCTGTTTTGGAAGACTCTTCTACAGATGAACTGTGGCACAGTCTGTTTTTTAAACATGACACTACTCCATTTCTACCCCTTCAATTTCATAATCAAAACGAGTCTTCAAAAAAACCCAAACAAACAAACCAACATTTTAAAAATTTAAATTAAAGGGTGCAAAAAAAAAATTTGTAAGGCAGGATATTTTAGGATAGGTCATGACTCCCACAAATACATAAGGCACAATCCCTCCTGAATCAGTGGGCTCTGTTTTCTGGCAGAATCTTGTTGAAGATCCTCTACCAGTGGAGAGGAGAGCTGAGTCTTCCCTGGTAAGTGAATGAGCTGATTGTATTGCAGGACAATTTCTACTTGATCTTATTCCAAGTGTGCAAAGCCATAAGTGATTGTATTTGGGAAAAACAGCTGTCAAAGAGATCAGGCCTGGGAGCTCTGCATTAAAAAACTAAGTATTTGTGCAGAGAGAAGTTGCATAAGCACCAGCTTCTATCCTGCTTGAATCTGCTTTGTACCACGAAGTGGGGCTGTGAGAGCCACGAGGCAATTTCCCCTCTTGTTCAGAAAGGCTCAACATCAGCTGGCAGCCCCCAGACAAAGGGAGAAGGACAAAGGAAGCACACCAGAGAGAGGATGTGGCACGGATCAGTGTTCAGACCTGTGCTAGCATAAAGCCCTCTGCTACAGAGGTGTGAAATTGAGATGGGAATCCAAGCCCTTGCAGCTGGTGACTTCAGTCCTGTGGCCAAATTCATTTAGCTGTGCAGGGATGTGACTTGGGAGCTGTAGCTAACAGCACTTCAGGGGACAGTCTTCAACATCAGCATTATGAGCTGCCTTAGCACAGCTTCCCAGCAGGGTTATATCACTGTAACAGAGGGATGCTGCCTCACCCACTGACAATTTAAGTTAATTTAAGCCTCGTTTTCCTTATCATCTCAAGAACAATTCTTGTGACTGTCTGTCTGTCTGTCTGTAACTGCCCTGAGACTGCTCCTGTGGTTTTCTGAATGCTTCACCTCAGCAGGTGTGTTGTGGAGAGACCACTTGCAGCATGCTGCAGTGGCTTTACCACCCCCCAGCCTGTGGCTGGCTAACACCAATTGCAAGGCCGGCAGATGGCAACCTTTGTACTCGTTTTCTCTCTCTGTAACACTTTCATCTTGGTGACCATAACACCAGTTGCATCAGCCAGTTTGGTGCAGAACTTGTGTCAGTCCTGTCCACAAGATATTTTGTTCTCCCCGGCTGATGTTTCCATCCCAGATGTCAACCAGATGTAGAACAAGAAATGGGTCCATGTGAGAGCCTTCCTCTCACCAGGAAGCTCTGTAAACTGGACAAGCAGAGGTGCTAAAGTCAAGGTCAGCTTGAGCATAGGCCACTAATAACATCCAGGCATCAGAACTTCCCTGAATCTCAACTATAGCCTGAACTTTTGGGGCTGCAATCCTATCAGTACCTAGGGAGCTTAGCCTTGGTTCAAAACATTTAACGTTATAGTTTGTAATATTTATTTTTAAGGCTTGAGTATCATATTGCATCACCAGTTTCTAGGCAACATTCTTGAGGACTCCACAGAAAAATGTATATTTAAAAAGTGAAGATTCAAATGAGTCCAGCCAACCCATTTATCAAAAGCTCCTTTCTATTTTAGGAGCTTGATCCGACTAACCAGGCACTGCTCTTTGTATCACGGGTCACTGCATTCGCAAGCCTCCCTGTACTGACTCCCTTTCCTGCTCACATACAGGGGGCTGAAGTGCAGTTCCCCTGTTTACACTACTAGTTGTTATTTCTCCAGCTGCTGGCTGGGTTATGACCCCAGTCAGATTACTAATAATAGCCTCTTTCCCCCTCAGGAAAGTGAGGACCCAGCAGGGTTCAAGAAACCTGTCCCTTCTTAGAGCATCAACAATGTCTGGCTTCACAGGATTCAGGCTCTGGTGCTCACCACTCTAATAACCCCCCACTGGCTTCAGCAGGGGAGCCTACACCTGCTTATGTGGCTCCCAGCTTCCCAGCACTGTACCAAGCAGATGATGCCAGTTTTCCTAAGCCCCTTGCCTCCTTTCACCTTCCTTGGGAGCAGTTTCTCCCACCCTCTCTGGAGGACTGCCTTGAAGTCTGCTTAAAGGAAAGTTCTCAATTGCCCCTCTGGCTGTCTCCTTCTTGCTGCTACCTTATTTCTCCAGGTTTTGAAGGAGTGAGAAGGAATCCTAGTTCATGGGGTAGTTAACTTTCCTATTAATTATTTAGCAGCTGAAATAGTGTACTTGTGTGCACACCTCTTGACACATTTGATATATTTAAGTCTGATACCTAAAGTAAAGTATAAAAAGACTTGCAGTGCTATCATCCTTAAACAGATACATAATTTCCCTTTGGGGACCTAGCATTAACTTTCAGTTCCTTATTAAAAGCACTCCAAGGGATACAGGTTTTGTACCTTGCATTCCACATTTCTCAAACTGCTCATTTCAGTTCAGTAGGCTACAGAATTTGTTTCCATAAGGCTCCAGTGAGCTGCACTTTTCAGGGGTGAGTGTCATTTTGATCTCAGATTTTCCATGTAGAGGTGTCCAGGGGGAGTTCATTCCATCCTTTTGTGATTACTTCCAGTCCAGCCAAGAAGGTCTCTTAAAGCCTTGATTTGAAGACTAAGCCAGAGAAAACAGCTACATTCTTGACCAAATTATCCCAGGGTTAACTAAGATAATTAGTAAAAATTTCAAGTAATTGCAATTACTTCAAGTCTGCATTTAGCAAGATTTAATTCCTGATCATTGGTTATCCTTCTGCCTTCCTCTGCTGGATTAAAAAGCAATTTATTTGCAGATGTGTCTTTTCTGTGTATGCATGAGAATGAACATGAGAAGATAATGAACAATGTGTGGCTGTGCCTTATAGTTAATTCCAATGTGCCACATAGTTAACTCCCCACCTCCCTTTCAGTAGGATCATATCCAGCTATCAGATCACTTTTTGAACCCTTTGCAATCCTTTTGAAAAGCCTGATGTGTACAGCATAAATCACATTATTGACACTACATATGACCTTCCAGCCTTCATTGGGCTGCTGGCAGGCTTTCTCCTTGCTGCAATATCACACCAAAAGCCTATTTCCAGGGGCTTGTGTACAGTGACCTTTAAGTCTCTTACTGAATAGCTGCCTTCAAGTATATTGTTCTGGATCTTATGAATGTTTTATGTCTTTATTTTTTCTTCTTGCTGTAAAACCTGGCACTGGCCCTTCAAAATATGTGTTCACTTTATTAGGAGTCCCCTGTTGGCCTGTATAAATTATTTACTTTCTAAGAAATTTTGATGTCAAATATTTCCAGCAGTTATTTCAAGTTTATTCTTCACCTTGGACAAAGGTACCATCAAACATCAGCCTCGAGAATAATCCCCATGGCTGCATGTTTTCTTGTGTGCTAGATCCTCCCTACACCTGCCTTACAACTCATCATCTTCACTGATCTGCCACCCTTTGGTACACTTAAGGCAGATTTTGTAGTATGCTACTTCTTCAATCATGTTGGGAAAGCAAAGGAAAGTCCTCACAGAAGTTCTTCAGCATATCTGTAATTGGACAGGAGAGACAGCAAAGCCAATGGGAAATCTGTTCCTTTCCTCTGCAATCATGTACTGAGCGTATTTTCCTTGGCATCATTAGACTTGTGCAGATGAGTGATGTTTTGCCTCTGTGTGGTTTCAAATTATTACCAAACCAAAAAAAAATTGAGGAAGTTTAAATTTTTTAATTGATTTACCCCAAATCAAATGCTTGGCTTCAGCACTGTAAGGTCACTTCTTTTTAAAATCTTTGTAATGAAACTAGATGAAACACTGAAATGAAAACCTCATCATTATTTTCAGCCTATTTAAAATGTCATCATGAAACAAGGTAATTTTAAGGACATTTTTTTCCTTGTCATGATAAATAAACCAGCAGGCTTGACACTAATTTAAGTGGAAAATGTTACCCACCCTTTCTCCACAGAACCCCAGTTTTGTGATTCTTGTGAGAGGTACAGTCTCCTCACCTCCCAGTGAATGTAGGATGTGATATTTTGGGAAAGACTGAGCATTTTTGCCCTCGTGTTAATATGAGCACAGGCATTCAGCATTTTCCCCTACCTCCAGGCCAAACCACTGGCCACAAAACACAAGCTGAATGCATATTAGCAAAAACACTACTGACGTTTAGAAGTGCATTTGAAAACTTAAATAAAAATGAAGAGAATAAGATAGAAAGAAAGGAAAGGTTTTTTCTTTGAAACATTAATTTCAAGGAAAGTAGAATGTGCACCTTCACCTCCAGACAATAGAACTGACATCAAACCCAGTGTGTTATCACAGACATGTAACAGCATCCCTGTCAATAAGCAAAATCTTGGAAAACAGTTAAAGTGGTATTAAGGTCTTGGATATTTTTAGGTGTTACCCATCAACTACAATTAAGTGATGTTTTACACTGAGGGTGCTCGGCACACTGAAGACAGTGTGAATCACTAAAGACCAGGTGTTGCCACCAAGGCTGTGCCAGTTTACGTCAGCTCAATAGAATGGTGTCATTTACACCATGAAGGGAGAGCAAAGGACATGACCCTGCCTTTACCCTTGTCTCTGTAGGTATTTTTGTACCTTTTCTCTTTTTTTTTTCCCACTGCTGGTGAACATTCATGGGAAATAGATATGACTCTAATTTTAGTACAATAGTAAACAACCTGGTCTCTTTAAAAACTACACTTTAACAAATAGTCATGCCCATATGATGTTTGAGGAAAGAATATAGTGACATACTTGAGGACCTGAAAGAGAAACTGGCTGGAAAGTGAAGAAAAATTGGATTTCACCGAGGAACTCCCAGAAAACTATAAAAAACAAATAAAAGGGGAAAGACAAGGCAGAAGTAATGAGGTTTTAAATAAAATTCTTAAACGGCAGAGCTGTTATTGAGACTGATGGAGAAACATACTTTTTTGTCCAGACAGTGTCCGTTTGGTGGGAGGAAAGAAAAAGCTGAGGTCGGAGAACACCAGAGAGCTGGGATGCGTGAAGGAAAGAGTTAAGGCTGGAGTCACCCTCTCTGAAGTGCTCTGTGATGCTGTGCAGTGTTTCAGCCCCCAGAGCCTTCCTCCTCCTCCCTCCCTGTGTCAGAGTGGGGAGGAGGCGGGTTCTGCTGAGCTGTTAAATCCTGAGTGAAGTTTCCCCCATTTCCAGTGGCCACCGTTGTCTGAGGCTGGTTTGGAGCAGGGCTGGGGTTGCCCTGACATTTCTGGGACCGCGGCCAGCCAAGAAGAAAAAAAGACGAGTGTTTTACAATTTGCTTTTGTCAAAGTGTGGAGAAAGGGGAAAGGGAAGCGTCCTTTTTTTT
>VXBC01007694.1:78091-88139 GCA_013399945.1 Ploceus nigricollis
GCATCACATTCCTGTGTTTTTCTTCAGCCTGGAAAATATATTAGTGCTGGTGCTTTCCTCTCTGGAAACAAAGGAGCTAAACGGGACTGAGGAAGCAAGGAGTGGGAAGGAGCTTAGGGAAGTTTAAAAGAGAGGGACTTGGAGCAAGCAGAAGTTCCCTTTTCTTAAATGAAATCCCTGCCCGTGTGGGTAACCGGTACAGCAGAACTCCAGACCTGCAGGTAAATGGAGAAGCAGAGATCACAAAGGAAATTTCCGCTAACCTCATCCCGCCTGTCAAGAAGGTGAAGAAGAAAGTTAAAAGACACACAACAGGCTCTGCGACCTGTTGGGCTGCGTAAAGATAAATCACTGAACAACAGTAAAGCTGTATGGCACCGGTCTCCTTTTAAAGGAAAAAGACGTGAGAACTCATCTCTGGCAGGGGAACTTCCCTGAGAGTGTAAGTTTCAAGTCAAATTCTTGTCTTTCTGCTCTCTGTACAGGACCCTTTCTCTGTGTGTCCTTGCATGTGTGTATAGTGAGAGTGTGAGAGAAACGGGGAGAGTGAGAGAGAGAAGGATGCAGATCACGGTGTCGTTTTAGATAGACGGTATCGTATTACAGAAGGATGATCTCATTTTTTCATAAAGTGATCCGTTCTGTGTTTTTTCCAAAAATAACTGTAAAACTTACAAAGCCACTGGGGCAGGACTGAGGTGTAATCAAGCACTCATAAATCACACTAAATAGCCAGTCTGTGCTTTGCATTTTTAATCACTTGTGCAAGATATCATCATACTGTTAACATCTAATTTTTCTCCTTCTCCCCTCCCCAACACAGATTGCACAATGAACTGGAGGCCAGCTCTCAGCTTAGCCCTGCTGTGGGCAGCATGGTTAGTGTGTGGCTCTGAGAAGACAGAGAGGCTAGTGGAAAGGGGAAGCCATGGAGTTAGGAAAGTGCCCCTGGCTTACAGGGCTTCAAGCAGCCTCCTGAAAAGGTCTGGAGCATCCCTGAGGAATTCAAGCCCGAATCCTCGACACCCTGTCACCAAGAGGCATTCTTCAGCACATCCAAAGCCACCTGCCAATCTCCTGCAAGGGGAAGCACGTTCCCAGGCCAGGGGCACAGGGACCAGAATGAGATTGGTACAGAGACTCACAGCTGCAGCCAAATACCCCAAGTCCGAGATGATTAAGGATGAAGGCATATCCTCTGCCACCCAGTCACGAGGGGTACGTTTCCCTTCAGGGTCAAGTTCTCCCAATATCCTGGCCAGCTTTGCAGGGAAAAATCGGGTGTGGGTCATTTCTGCCCCCCATGCCTCTGAGGGCTACTACCGGCTCATGATGAGCCTGCTGAAAAATGACGTTTACTGTGAATTGGCTGAGAGGCACATCCAGCAGATTGTGTTGTTCCATGAAGAAGGGGAAGAAGGGGGAAAAGTTAGAAGGATAACCAATGAAGGAAAAATCCTGGAACAGCCACTAGATCCTGCCCTCATCCCTAAGCTCATGAGCTTTCTGAAACTAGAGAAAGGGAAATTTGGCATGGTACTGTTGAAGAAAACCTTGCAAGTGGAGGAACGGTATCCTTATCCAGTCAGGCTAGAGGCCATGTACGAAGTCATTGATCAGAACCCCATCAGAAAAATTGAGAAGATGAGGCAGAAGGGTTTCATCCAGACGTGCAAAGCAGCTGGAGTGGAGGGGCAAGTGGTTGAGGAAGGTAATAATGGGGGCACCATGCAGCCTACCCCTGGCAATGAACATGTCCAGGTGTCAGCAAGGAAGGAGGATCCAAGGAAGAGCAATAATCAGCCAACAAGGACCAAAACAGTGAGGAAACCAATGACAACCACAGTGGCCACTCCTCTGCCTACAGTAAGGACCACTACCCTCCCTCCCACTACCACAACTACTCATGCCACCACCCATGCAGTGACAACAGCCAGCCGGTCTACAACAACAACTGCACCCCTCCCCAGCACACAGAGGACCTGGACCACGAAGTCACATTCCACCACAGAGTACCACAGGCTGCCAGTAGCCCCCGATGCCACCACACCACGAGTCACAGCCTCTGAGGACTTCTACTCTCCTGTGTGGAAAACAAACCGCAGGGACCGGCAGCGCGGCCACCAAGAGAAACAAGTGGCAGCCACACGGAAACCAAACAAGGCTGCCCGCTATGACAGTTTCACACAGCTCCCAACAGCTCCCTCAGTGCACTATACAAAGGCAAACGTGGGTAGATTTAAAGATAACAGAACTGACAGAAAGGACTTTAACCACAGGGACCTGAATGTCACACCTGGGCAACACAAACCAACTAAGACTAAACCACCAAAAAAGAAGACCCAAGAAAAGATACTCAGTAATGAGTATGAAGATAAATATGACCCGAGCAAGCCTGCTAGTTCCCATTTAGAGGAACAGTTTGCAGCGGGAAATATTCCCCCAAAGAAAGGAAAAGAATCAAAGAAGCATGACCGAATGGATAAACCTGAGAAGAAGAAGAAGAAGGACAGACCTGACAAGCAGCAGAAGAGTGAGAAGCAGTCCAAGAAGGTCAAAGCTGAAAAAAAGAGCAAGCAGGACAAAGACCGCAGTAAGAAGAAGAAGGGAAGCAGGACTGAGAATGAGGATTTTCCCAAGTCCAACAAGAAGACTTTCCTACAGCCTCCCAGGAAATCAGCAACTAACCTCCTGGAATATTTTGAAGGCAAGAGGAGACTCATTGTAAGTAATTCTTTCATCTGAATTTTATTACCTAAATAAAGTTTTATCTCCCTCGTAGTAGGAGTATGTGGAACTATAACTTTATAGTGGGTTTCTATTACTCTTTTTTGGTGCTTTTGTCTTAAGATCTAAAATTTGTAGACCTGAATGATTGTTTTCAACAGGTTTCATAGCCTCATATTGGAAATTTCACATGCAGTATAAGAATCAGTCATCCAGAGATTAGGATAAAACCTATTCCTAGCCACTTCCATGAGCCACCATAGAGCCATCAGATTATCTTGCTTCCAGTGGATATGTAGGTGTCAGGATCTGTATCATTATGATCAATAAAATGAGGTTCCAGTGTGGATGACATCCATTTGTCACCTTGGGGTACTTGCCAAAGACACCACGTTTCAGTGCTCTGCCTGTCCTGCCAGCTGGCACACCTGCTTCATGCTGGTGCTGGTGTCCTAAAGCTGGAAGCAAGCCTGGTGGCTTGGCAATACTAGTGCCCATGACTGAGGATATGCACAAAGGCTTGTGATCAGGTGCCCTGAGGGATGGGGAATTTGGGATTAAGATCTGATGAGAATTTGGCATTCAGATCTCCTAGACATCTTCAGAGATCCTGTGCAAACTTGATTTTGGTTTGGGTTTTTCTCCTGCTGTTTGTGTTAAACTGTAACATTCCAGTAAGTATTTCAAGCCTGAGAACTTCAGCGTGGTCTGGAGTTACTTGTCCCCAGGTTTTATAGCTCTGTATGTTTTTCCAACTACTTATAAAAACCACTTCACCTGGGACAGGAAACAGTTCTAGTTGTAGTACAAATGTTTTTTCTGGCAGATGACACATATCCTGAAGGGTACACTTTGGAGAACAGTTCTTTAAAAATATTATTGTGGGAGCTGGTTTCTTGCAATTATCCTGCTGCAAGCTGGTCTGTTTCACAGTTATTGTCCAATAGTCATTGTCACAAAGGCCTTTGACTTTCATGCTCCATATTCCAGTACAAATAGCTAAGGTGCCAAGCTAAGATGCCAAGTTAAGATTTCAACCATTGGAATGTAATGAATCATTCTGCTGATGACTCATGGGCCTGAAAACAAGGCAACTTTCTTCTCCCCATCTTCATTCTTCAAGGTGTAGGGAATGTGCAGAGCTAGCACTAGAAGTGGAAAAAAGCCATATATTTGAAAAAAATGGAACTTGACTGAATTTTGCAAATAATACCTATTAGTTACTTTTTAACTAATATTTTGCCAAAAAAAAAGCCCAGGGAGAGAAACTATGTAGAAGTTGGGATCCTTGAAATTTGGTCTCAATGTTGTGGTTTCCAAGAATATATGTAGCATCAGGACAAATATAAACAAACTTGAAAATAAAAGAGCCAAAAGTAAAGCTCACAGATATCAAGCTGCTAATTCATAACACCACCACAACAGTCCTGGCAACATGAAGGATTGTCTGAAATTTGAACCTTCTGATACTGGGCCACTTCACAGCTGGATCTCTGAGAAAAGAGTTGTACAATCTCAGGTTATCAGGCCAAAACTCACTGAAGACAAAGGATTATACTGTGCTACACCTCACTTTTCCAGGATCTAATAACATCTTCAACCTGCTTACTCTGACGGTCCCTGAAGAATAGGTTTGATTTGGTTATTAGTAAAAGCAGTGGCTGAACTCTATTTTCTCATTGCCATGCACAGCACATGTGGAAAATAACTTCTCAAGCTTCTTTGAATCCCCACACGTGCCTATTTGCATTCCTTCCAATCAAACTCGTCAGTTCCCTTAGGGGAACAATCCTTACAATTAACTCTGTCATTCTTGAGTCCTTAAACTCCCTCTCTAGAGAGTTAGCCCACATTGCTGCAGAAGTGGCTCTACCCAAATTGATCCCCATTGCTTTGCTGTACTTTTGTCTTTCATATTGGCTTCCAAGGACATTGTTTCAGTCCTTTTCCAAACATCTTTTAAGAAGGACATGGGGTTTTAAGCTCTACATCATTAACAATTTCAGATTTCAGTGTGAATTTCAAACATCTGGAATTTTGAAGTCTATTCTGGGTTAAGTTCAATTAATGACAAATATAGGTCCCAGGTGCAGAAACTGAAAAAAAAATTATGGGTTTTGAGTCCAACAGCCTCACCTCTCCATAGTGGGGCTTTTGTTGCAGTCTTGCAAATGTTTAGAAATTTTGGCCTTGTGAGTTTGGATTTTTTGTTTATTTCTCTGTGGTGATGAAAGGCCAGCTGACAGTTTATTTGTAACACTCCATATCCACCCACATGCACATAGGCACACGCACACACGTGCACACACGCATGCAAACGAGGAACAGGAAGATAACCAGAGGACTAGAGCACCTTTCCTTTGGAAACAGGGTGAAAGAGTTGGGGTTGTTCACCCTGGAGAAGAAAAGGCTCTAGGGAGACCTTATAGGAGCCTTCCAGTACCTAAAGAGAGCTTATAAAAAAGAGGGAGATTGATAGTTGTGGATGTTCTATCCCTGTAAGTGTCCAAGGCCAGGCTGGATGGGGCTGTAAGCAATCTGGTCTAGTGGAAGGGGTCCCTGCCCCTGGCAGAAGGGTTGGAACAAGATGATCTTGAAGGTCCCTTCTCACCCAAACCATCCTGTGATTCTGTGATGCAAACACTGATAGAGACAGTGCACATACAGCCTGGGTTAAAACAGACCTGGCACAAAGCTTTGGTTGGAAATTTCCTTTGTTCTACAAGGGCTGATGAAGCAGATCAGATTCAGGCTTGACTCTGCATTCCAGCTTATCACCTCCAAAACTAGGAGGAGACCATACAAACCAAGAGTCTATTTTTCATCTCAGTCCTCAAGCCCTTCTCATAATCCTTTTTTTTATTTGAAGCTTTTTTATATGCATTTAAAAAGCAATGTGTTACATACTGTAGCCCTTAAACCAAATCCTCTTTCTGTCTGTCACTCTCACTCACCTTCATGTCCCAAAGCTGTAGTCATGCCAGGGGCCTTTGCATAAATGAGAGGGAGATTTTGTAAACCTAGAAATGTTTTTACATTGATGAACTGGATTTATAAAGAGTGTACAGTAAAAATTAGCCTTCAGGCCCCACAAACTTCAGAAGGCAGCCAGAAAATTATTACTCCTGTTACAGATTAAAGCATACATTTGTAATTGAAGGATTCTAGTGATTATTTGTGACTTTAAATCATAAAACTTGAGTCTATATTCCACCTCCCTTTGTATTTGGGGGATCAGTGGCAGGTGCTTGATAGCAGTTCACTGCTGCCAGTTAGAATGATTACATTGCTAGAGCTGGAGCATTCCTAGGCATCTTCTGCTGGAAACTGTTGCATAGGATCACTGAATTTGGCATTCAGATCTCCTATACATCTTCAGAGATCCTGTGCTAATTTTATTTTGGTTTGGGTTCTTCTCCTGCTGCTTGTATTAAACTGTAACATTCCAGTAAGTATTTCAAGCCTGAGAACTTCAGGTTATGCACACCCCTTCCCTGGAATATTTTCATCTCAGTCACTGATGAAGGATCTGAGTCATATGGTCTAAATTTTTAAAAAATTAAATCTTTGCAGTCCTTAGAAGGCTTTGAAGTAAGTACTGTAGAATGTAGAGCTTTTTATACTTTTGTTGTTGTAGTTGTTCCTCTTCCTTTTTACCCACAGCTGTGCCTTCATGCAAGTACAAGTCCCATAAGACATCAAAGTGGCTTAGAACAAAAAGCAAAATCAGTCATTTTCAGATGAGGTCACAGTGGCCTTAGCAAGTCCTCAAGGTCTTCCTAGATGGCCATCAGTTACATAAGTTTGTTGTGGTTGGCCCTTACGGGGAAGAGATGATGTTGAGTCTAACTCAGAAAGCTGAATATTTTATTATTATTATAACTATATTTCAATACATTCGTATATATTTAAAGAGGAGCTCTTAAAACTACATCCTAACTTCTAGCTATCATATCTAACTACTGTCCCTGTAACTAACTCGTGACTCTTTCTCTACAAGGAATCTAGGCACAGGTGCATACCATTGGCCATCAGAGCCAAACAATCTTCACCAGTGTCTAATTAACTAATAATTCCAGGTAAACAATTTCCCAATGCATTCCACATGGAAAAACAAGGGACAAGAATAGAAATTGTTTTCTTTTCCGTCCTCTCTCTGCTCTTCTATGAAACTATCTTCAGAGAGCAGAGATGTGAGCACTACATAAGTACTCATGTTGCCCTAGCTGTACTCACCCCTTGGCAGTCAAAACAGGCACAGGAGCCCTGCCTGGGCCGTGGGATGAGGGCAGAGCAGCTGCCCTGTGAGTGAGTCAGAGCACCACTGAAGGCTGTGAGGGAGACCTGGTGGGCTGGCAGGGCAAGGGATAAAGGGAGAGTATGTGGCTTTCTGTAAAATATGGTGATATTTATTCAACCAGCATTGGGGTAGAAGCAGCAGAGGAGCTGGTGCAACCAGCTGTACCTGCTTCCGAGGGTTTTCCTGTAGCTGGCTGAATGTCTTTGGGTCAGGCCTGGGCTTGGAGGTACACTCCAAACAGAAATAAATAACAGCTTTATGGGGAAAGAGAGCCCACTTTGCAGACAGCCACTAGTTCTCCTTCAGTAAAATAATCACCTGCTTCATTGCTTATACTAAACAAACTCTTTTGTCTCTGCCACCAACCAGCTGATCACAACCCCCAAGGCGGACAACACCATGTACGTACAGCAGCGAGACGAGTATCTGGAGAGCTTCTGCAAGATGGCAACCAGGAAGATCTCAGTCATCACAATTTTCGGCACCATGAACAACAGCAGCATGAAAATTGACCACTTCCAGCTAGGTTCTTTTTCTTTTAATACCTTCTTTCCATCTCATGGGCATAATACAGACAGCAACGGGAAAAATCACCCCAGCTTGGGTCAAAATCTAAGATTATGCAGGACCTGAAAAGTAGCTCATTTAGGCATATTTAGTGCCACCTTCTTCACATTCAGGTTTTCCATGTAGACAGGTGACACTGGGCATCCATCTCTCTTAGGTAGCTTTGAAACAACTGCTGTCAGTGCTCAGTTCCTGGGGAAGCACCCACCAAAGCCAGTGAAAACCTGTCCTTTTGCAACAATAGTGGCTGGACAAAGACTTCAGGTTGCAGTCCAGCAAAGCACTTAAGCTTAGGTATCTGAGTCATTGAATTATTGCATTTCTGTCTGAATCTAAAGGTTAACTCCACCATGAGTGCTTTGCTTGATGAAGCCAAAGAAGTACAAATATTCTACAGTCCTATACTGAAATAGAATAAAAGCTTCTAATTTTGCTTACAATTCCACCACATTCTTCCCCTCATAGTTCATCTGGTTTTACCAAACCTTGGGAAAAGATGTGTGATGGAACAGAAAGCTCAGCCTGACCAGCTGCAGGGTGTTTCAGGTCTGGCATATAAATGGCCAGAAGATCACAGATTTGTGTCTGGCTTCCAGCTGTGCCTCTGCTACTCTCAGAGGGACAGGATCTAGCCTTGTGTCCCTGAGTGACAGTGAGTCACAAATCCTGCCAGACTGTCCATTTGTGCACCTCCTTGACAAATCTGGAGCAGCACAGGATTTTCCATGTCAGGCCAAGGTTACTCAAGGTCACTTTTTGTGTACCTGGATCCATCTGCCTGTCAGTGGACTGTTTAGGATTATATTTAGCTCTAGTCTGGCTAATATTCAGATATTCACTCTGACATAGACCATACTCTTTCAGCCTGTTCCAAACTTAACCTACATCCAAACTTTCCCCAAACCACGTAAGTGTATATAACAGCTGAGTTCTTGTATGAGGAATTAAATTGTTGAAGAAAAACAGGAGATTTAGAAGGGTATAGGTTAAACCTTACATGAAGTTCACCTTCACAATTTTGCCCAAAACACCAAATCCTGAGCTTTATAGCAATACACACAGTATGAATAAATAATACAAATATCTTTCTGTTCTACCTCCCCTTCTCCTGCACCCTTCCTGTTTGTATGGCCTCTTCAAGGCTCACTCTCTGTGAGCATCACAGGCAGCAAAAGCTCCTAAGAAACATTTTGTACACAGTATGTTTCTGTAGTGAGAAGCTTGAGCACCCAGCACGATGAGGTCTACTTGGAGTGCTGCATCTTGGGACTGAAATACAAAAGACAACACCAGAAAAGTCAACAGAAAAGACTTTTCACTTCAAATTTCAAACACATTTAGAAGTGGTCAATGGAAGAGCTCAGTGACACTGGTCGAGATTAGCTCACAGTGAGACCAGAGAATATTTCCCACTTTCCCACTGGAATGACACAAAAGCTGAGTGTCACTGCAGAGGTCTTCTCTTCAGCCCAGGTTAGCAAATGTGGTCTCTTTTCCCCATGAGAAACAGTGCTTTAATCAACTAAACATCAGCCCCTGGCTACCCGTCCTATTATCAAAGCAAGTACCTAATCTATTAGGCCACTGCACTGCTAAAACAACCTGCTGGCCTTCTTTGTAGCCTCATTGGAATTATTTCTAAAGATAAATCATCTTCCCACTTGTCTAGCTGCCAAAGATGTATGGAGAAATGTTTGTCCATTCTTTCAGAGAAAAAGCAAATAGAGCAAGGGCTTTGCAGGTAGCAGCATAGTCTCAGCTCTGGTGGGTCTTCATGCAGATCCCAGATGTCCTTTATGAGGCAGGGGTCAGGGACAAGCAGTGACTTGGAAAGAAAGAGGCAACTAGATTAACTTCCTTTTTCTCCACAGAAATAATTTCCAAGTTTGAAAGGCAGGTCAGCCTTTGTGGCATTATTTTTTTCCTTGATACAGAATTTTTTGCATCACTCTGTAATTTAATATTCTTCTTTTCATTGTAAGTTTTGAAAGAAAATCTCCTAAAAAGGAAACTCTAAAGGGCTAACTTCATATTGACATCTAGAGTTTAAAGCAGAAAGGTGCCATAGGTCAGTTGGTCTAAGGTACTCCTGTACCTTAGCTGTTTTCCATCACATTTCACAATAACAACTTCTGCATTTTTTATCTCCATCTAGGCTGATCAGATAGTCTTTGCTTTTAAATACGAACTTTTAGTCTGTTTTAATGGTCATACTTGCCATTAGTAATATATAAATCTCACCCATCAAGCACCTGAGGCAGGATTTAGATATATTTATGAAGTGGATAACCAATTAGTACATCTAGCAATCCATCCAATCAAAAGCTAATAGCATTTCATGTTAATTCTTTATAAAACTTTGAACTGAGGTACATATAACAATGAAAACTCATATAAATTAGATATATAGCATGATAAGTATAATCAAATTTTAATATTTGCTGGCTTGGCTTT
>VXBC01007694.1:92372-103503 GCA_013399945.1 Ploceus nigricollis
AAAAAAAACCAGAAAGAGATATAAAAGTATCTTAAAGTGACTTGCAGTTTTTCCCTAGGCAAAATATGATCCAATGGCCACATGCTCACTCACTGTTCATAGGTAACTAGGTGGTTTTCTATACAAAATAGAACAAAGATTATTTTGTTCCCCTTTTGCAGAATAATGACACAAAATTTCCCTCCTTTTCTTCACATCACATATGTGATCCTTAATGCTTCTCATTCCTATTCACTTAACTGTACATGCACATTCATGCTTCTTTGCTGTTCCTCCTGAGAAAGATGAAAATTGAGGAGGTTTGCTTTCCAAGGATTTACTTTCCTAATTGTAAAAAAACATTGGTATCGATCAACAAGCAAAGACATCAGCATGCCCTGCTCTTCTAACAACTTCTCTGACTTTGAGCAAGTCCCACCTTATCTTCAGCTTCTCTTAAGTGAAGCAGACTTGACCCTTTGCATTAGCCTTCATTTTGAGATCTTCACATGGTACAGCAGAAAAGCAGGCTATTATTATAACAGAGTAACATCTGCATCCATTTAAAAGATCATTTCCTGATGTAAAAATATCTCTGCAGCTTTGCAAATTCCTATAAATCTGATTTATTTAGGTTAAGTGGAGAAGTACCAATATTTAAAAAACAACTTGTTGAGAGAGTATTAAAAACTTCTAGAAGTTAGAATTCTTAAAAATTTCAAGTGTCCTTATGGCACTGTCTTTCCTTGGCAGGAAAGAAAGGAGATCCTTATGCAAAATCTTGGTTAGATGGTGCAGTCCCTATTAAAGAAATGTTCCAAGATTTATCTTATTGCCCCATGCATGCCCTATACAGCCACAGGCTGACACAACCACACACTTACAAACAAGCTCAGATTTAGAGCCATGTTGAAGGTATTTTGAGCAAACGTGGTGCAGGAAAGAAAAAAGAGGTCAGTGATTATTTACACAGAAGTATGAGTTATGTCTGAAATGAAGATCCACCCTAATTCTCAGACAGCCCTTGGACTGCAAAATAACTGTGCAGTTCCAGCAGTGGTGAATGACGTAAAAGCTAAATGCCTAGTGAGGAATTCCACAGGAATCCTTCTCTCTTGAATATACACTTCTCAGTACTGCTGTAACTACTGAAGGGCTTTGAGCAAAGATCATAAACTTTGCAGTGTTTGTTTGGTGAAGCAGCAGCACTGCAGGTGTTTCTTTGAAAGTTTTGGAGCTGTAAAATTCAAAACAAACTGTAAAATTCAAACAAAACTTTATCCTCTCCCAGTGATGGACAGAACTGGGAAGATTTCCCATCCAGCTGTTACTTAGAAGTTGTGAGAGATATGACATATCCCAGCCTACAGAAAACAGAAACGCTGAGAAGACTTGAGTCACATGGCATGACCATGCCTGGCCACACTCTCTTTTCAGGTTCCGATGGAGAAGGCGCCTGGTGGTGATCTCTGCTCCCAGTGATGAAGATTGGGCTTATTCCCAGCAGCTTGCTGCTCTCAGTGGACAAGCCTGCAATTTTGGTGAGTCAGAAGGAATTATATTCTTGCTCCCCTAAACCACATCCTTCCTGGTGATGTTGTCACATGATTCCTTTGCTCATGTTTGAACCTGGACAGTCTGAGGAGTCTGACAACTGAAAACTTTCCTTCAGATCCAAATGGAAGATTGTGTTAAGCAGGTAGTACAGCACGCTGGCAGCTAAGACAGCTAAACAAAGCATTCCCTGGAATCATTTTTGAAACATTACACTAATGTGGCAGAAAATGCTAGCACTCCAAAGCTTCTCTTCAGGCTTGTACTTCAAGAGATTAATAGTTGTTTGGGGGCTTTTTTGTACTGCACAACTAAACAATACAAGGAAAATGCTTTGGTAAGGGCAGATCCTTTAAAATCCAACTGAGAATTGGGCCCAGCATAAGGGAAATGCATGGTTTTTTTTTTTTTTTTTTTCTTTTCCTTACTGCTTCATTGCCAAAATCTGTAAAAATATTCATGGAATCCATTTCAATCCAATAAAGGCCCTCCCAGACTCATAACTGGGTATTTAAGGTCCACCTACATAGTGGAGAGAGAAGGGCTCCTCCAGGAGACAACTAAGGGCAAGACCCAGAGGCACTCTTCTGTCTTCATGTCATGAAGTGCAGAGAGACTTACTCCTCAAGTTCCTAGCAATGCACACACCATACAGGGTCTAGACTTCAACAGAATGAAACAGGTCCTTTCAACAGCTGCTGTTTCAATGCATTTCAATTGCACCAGAAGGGAGATCTGCACAGTATGGTTGTTTATTCATAATCACCTGGCTTTCATTCAGAGCATCAGCATCACCTCATTTGGAAAGTACCAAAGTAAACTGTGACATGGGCCACTGCAAAATCCTTTCTGAAGAATAAAATGTAGTCAAAACAGTTGAGTCCCCACCCTTCGGTAGGGACAGCTTGAAATAATCCAGTGAGTTTCTAAAGCATTTGTCAATGGATGTTTTAACTAAGTGGTATGTTTCCAAGCACCTTACCTCCAAGTTATAAAAGCAGTTACTTCAAAGATTTTGCAGATTGTACTGACTCATGTTACATAAACAGTTTCTGCTGTCCCTAAGGTCTTTCTTCAAAGCAGAGGCAACAGTCCAAGCCTTTGTGCAGGACAAATGGAAGAAGTGAGTATCTGTCATAAGTTATTCCCTGCAGTCATTCAGAATTTAACTGGCATAGGTTATGTTGCCTCTAAATAATTTTTTGCTGTGTGTGCATGATAAGTAAAAGCTTTACTAGTCAAGAAAACAGTGCAGGAAGATTCTGGAGTTGGAGAACTGCCTCTGCAATTTACTGGTGATTCTGATGCTTGTATCCCTACGCTACAGAACCACATCACCATGCTGCTGTCCTTGGAAGAGCTTTATGCACCTGATAGTACATTTACTCAACACATCAGCTTATCCTTATGTTTAGGACAGATTATGCAACTGGCAGGGACTCCACAGAAATCAGTAATTCTTCTGGAGGGTTGGCTGAGACTGGTCCAGCACAGACCTGGCTGATTAAACTGAGATCTGCTCAAAGATAAGCACAAAGATCTGGTCTGACCCAAAACCTTCTTCATTTCCTCCACAGGTCTGCGCCACATAACTATCCTCAAATTGCTGGGAGTTGGAGAAGATATTGGAGGTGTCTTAGAGTTGTATCCAATTAATGGTAAGTGACTGTTTCCAGTTTCTTCAGTACTACCCATGAAGGGCATTATACAGTGCTGAGTACTTCTTTGCTGTAATTTCTTTAGAGGGATGAGTATGACTGTTTTCCTCTTTTGTTTCTTTTAAGAAATAAGATGAGACAAAACAAACAAAAAGATTTCTTGGTGTTTCTGCACTGAATATTTTATGGGTTCTTCAAGAAAGAAAAGCACAAATATCTGAAGTTCCTCTCACATTTTGATTTCCTGCTTAAACTTACAGTCCCCAGGACACTCTTTTGCCAGCCTTGCTGTCAAAGACAGGGATGTCTGCGCCTTTTCACATGCTCAAGCATTTGCAGGGCTAGTAGAACACACGCTCAGCAGATTCTCCTCTATGGATCCCTCATTTATATTCATAGAATGGCTTAGAGTGAACAGGATGATCTAGTTCCAACCCACTGCCATGGGCTGGGACATTTTTCCCTTCATCAGGTTGCTCAAAGCCCCATCTAACCTATCCTTGAACACTTCCAGAGACAGAGCATCCATATGGGCAACTTGCTCCTGGTTCACACCACGTGTATCCTAAAACACCTCTTCCTTATATCTAATTTAAATTTACCCTGTTTCTGTGTAAAATTAATACCCCTTGTTCTGTCTCTGGACCCTGTTAAAAAAGTCTTTCTCCATCTTTCTTATAAGCTCTCTTTAGTATTCCACTCGCATCCCAGCAGGCTCTTCCAGGTAGATCCTTAAGAAAGTCTCATTGTCAAATGCTGTGGGTTCCTCTGCTACCTAATCCAAACAACTGCCTCCATCAGTGGAGGAGCAAAGACAGAAAGCAGCTTATTTATCCCACCTGTGCTCCAACTGCTCTGTGCATGAAAGCATTCTAGTCCTTCTACAGCATAGGAACATTAAGTCCATGTATGAGGAAAAAATAAACAGAGGAAGCTGATGTCAGACTTCTTCCATCAACACTCTTGCAGCGTCCACTGATTTTTCACTGGAGGCTTCATGACTGTTTATAGTTCCTATTTGTTAAGATCAACAGATCTTTGTCTAATCTCTCCTTGAATTTATGTTGACTTCTAGCACGTGTTCTACTGTGAGAACTTCTAGAGAGGTACCTTTTATTTCGCCCCTATACCTTTGTTTGATTCCTCTTATTTCTTGTGTGGAGAAAAAGGTGAACATTTAATCCCTATCCATCCCTGCAGTAACACTGACATTCACTCCCACCTTGCTTCTGCTTCAACCATGCTATCAAAGACCTTTTGAAGCCTTTTGAAAATTCACACAGCCTTTGTCAGCCAGGCCACCCTTAACCACCTGCTTGCTGACCTCTTTCAGAGAACCTCAAGTCTGTAAGGCAGGGTGCCACCGTGCAAGAGTCCTGTTGCCAAGCCAACTATGTATATGTGTGCCCACTGATCTTAGTTTACTTACTGTTTTACAGTTTCTACTCATTTACCCAACACAGACTTCACACTTAAAAGCCTGGAGTTCACCATACTTACCCTAGGACATATACATTGAAGAGGAAATGACATCTACCACATCCCACATCTCACATATCATGACAGTTCAAAAGTGAGGCTCTGTAGGCTCTATATCCTGCAATTCTTCTACACACTTGAATTCTTTTAATTTCTTTCACTGTTACCATTTTCCACATATGCCTTCTGCAATACATAAACTGGTGACCCAAACTGCAAAGACATCCAAGAAATTAATGGATTTTGGGTGACAAAAAGATGTACCACACTACAGTAGCTTCAGGCTAGAGAATAAGGACAAGTTTACTAAACTTAAAAAAGCTGTTAAAAATATATCCTTAGTTCACATCTTTGTAATTTCATTTCAGATCCAGGAAATGGATCTGAACTTGCAAATGACAAGAATCTTATATTGCCAACTCTTGGGCTATATCCTATCTCCTGTTGCTAATTTTTTTACCTAGAAACCACCATCATCACCTAAACAAAACATTAATGCTGATTTTATGTGATCACTTTCTAGGAAGCTCAACTGTAGACCGAGAAGACATCCCTGCTAATTTGGTGAAAGACATTCGGAATTACTTCCAAATTAGCCCGGAATATTTCTCCATGCTTCTAGTGGGGAAAGATGGCAACGTCAAATCCTGGTATCCTTCCCCCATGTGGTCTATGGCGATTGTGTATGACCTGATTGATTCCATGCAGCTCCGGCGCCAGGAGATGACAATCCAGCAGTCGCTGGGCATGCAGTGCCCCGATGATGAGTATGGTGGGTATGGCTACCACAGCTACCACCAGGGCTACCAGGAAGGCTACCAAGATGACTACCGTCACCACGGAAGTTACCACCATGGATATCCATATTGAACAGAGTGACTTAGCCTCTGGCTGCCCCTGTGTCTGTCTTCCAATAGCTATCCAAGCAATAGGTGGCCAGTTGCAGAAAATCTTCCCAGGCCACCTAGATATCCATGCCTCGTTCTTCTACTGTTCAATCAAGAGACTTTGGTCATTTGCCTTCTCAAAAAATGCAGAAGCCTTTACAGTGAAGCAATTCAAACCAGTAGCATTGAAGCTTTAAACAATAAAGACTCCTTTATATTTTTAAACCTTTATAAACAAAGGCCATCAGCAGGTGCTGTTTGTACTAAAACCAAACAAAAAAATCCCACAGCCCCAGCCCATGGGCACTACAGTAGGGTAGGAAACAAACTGTCCAACAATGTGCTTTTTACTACTTTTTCTAAGGAGAAAAAAAAAGTATATTTATTGGAAAGTGAGATTTCATTATGCTTATAAAGAGAAAAAAGGAACCACACTTTGAGTCTTTCCCAGAAAAGAAAAATTTAAGAGAGAAGCATGGGGCATGTTTTTTAATAATAACAACAATAGTAATAAAATCTTTTTGAAACACCATGTTTAAAAAGACAGCATCCCTTCTACAGTGCATTATCATTGTAATTAGCTGAATTATGAATGAAAATAAGATTTATGGCTATGGCAGAACTTGTTCCAATACAATACAATGTAAAGTTCTTAACTACAAAGCTTACTGCATGGCTATTTATTCTTTCAGTTGGGGTCCCTGTTCTCTTAGGTCCTGCCCACCTCACTGTTAAATCCAAGTTAATGAGAGCTAAGTGGAAACACCAACCAGGGTTAGCACTGTCTGAAATACAGAAACCTGAAAAGCATTATTTTCATCAGAAAAATAAATCTCATTCAAGTATATTTTCAATGAGTTGTAACTAGCTCTCCATAATAATGCTTTTAATTAAACTGTTACTCTAAATTTCAAATTTTCTTTTACCTCTTCTTCTCATACCCTCGCCTATAAAAGTGATCTGGATTAAATGTTTATGAAAGTATTTGAGATTAATTTAATCTGCTAAACCATCTCTATTTCTGCCATACTTTCAGAAATTGGTTTTTTCCTCCCTTCTCATTGGTGTCTTTGGACATTGGAGCTGTAGCACCACCCTACCCTACTGAAACCAGTGTCAGGAACTGCACGCATGGCCATGGTTTCAACCATGCATAGTCATGGTTTCTAGATATTTGGGTTAGATTTCTAAACATTAAAGATGCAGCAGAAAGATTATGGAATATCTTTAAGTGAAGATACTGTGTCAGCCTTTATAATGGCACATTGGTCACTTCTGATGTCGAAGACGTGCCTGACCAGTCACATTTCTTTTTATAATCATGATGTGGGTGCACATCACATATAGATGCACACAACAGGGCACTGGTGCTGGCTTTTGCCATCACAGAAGTAGCACAGGAACAGGGAGAAGCTACAGCTCTAAGCTGGTCAGAGCATGCTCTGCATTTTGACTTCTGGCATTTTCCTGATTTTTTTTCCCCAGATGAAAACAAAACTGGCTAAAGCAACAAGTTCACTCAAAACCAGATGCTTTCTTTAGAAACTTAAGTCACAAAGGGTCAGGCATTACTTACCCTTGTGAATGGCAGAAAGGCAGACAAATGGTCACAAGGCCTTAGCTTTACAAACCTGGTCACTCTGCCAGGCTGCCCTCCTTATCACAAGGTCTAGTCAGTGCAGGGTACAGTTCCTGACTTATCTTTCTCAGGTGACTGCAGCTAACTGAGGGAAGGCATTTAACAGAATGATTTTGAGAGGACTGCTGCCTGCAGAGAGCTTCTGATCTCTCAGTGACAATAGCACTTCCACAGCTGAAAGCAGTGGACAGAGAAATTCAAAAAACCAAAAAGAACCACAGGATGGAAGGGTTTCTAGAAGAAAATGGAATGTCCTGTAGCTCACTTTTAGAAAACAAGAGCTCATTTCATCACTGTATCAAGGTCAGCTGCCTAACTTTCCTTGCCTAAAGCAAAACCAGAGGAAAATATACCAGATGCTAACAGGCACCTCCTGTAGACAGAAAGAAACATACCCTTGGAGCATTTTCTTTCAGGTGTTCATTTAAACTTTCCTGTAATCTTGTTTTCATGTAAAGTCTTTAAAGGAAAGGCCTTTTAACTCACACTACAAAGCACATAAATTAAATGTCCTGTGCTGCAAGGGTTAACTTACATTAAAAAGAGCACAGCACCTGATCCAAATGGCCTTTTTTTTTATACCCCGATCTGAAATTCAAAGTCAAATTGTGCAAGTACCAAACTCAGCCTAGGCATTCAGTGGGAGTTGCATTAAAAAGACAACTCCAAACAAGTTGTCCACTTATCAAGGGAGATAGGGATGGGCTCTTAATCAAAACTACACATCCAAATATTCATAGAATTTGTAGAAGACTCTGCATTATTCTACATTCTGGTGCCTATTTCTGCCTTCATTACAAAATGATACGAAATCACCAGAAAATTATAGCAATGATTTAAAATCCTGATTTTGCAACTCACTTTTCCCTATGGAAAACTAAAAGCAAAGCCAGAAGGAGCACTAAGCCAAAATATTCTTTCAACGAGAACATGTAGTTATCTCGCAGGCTATAAGCATTCAGGAGTTACATTTCTCCAAATGAAGACTTCATTTGGCAAAACAAATCAAATCCAGATCACTGGATCTATCCCTGCAGCATCACTCCAAGGACAGACTTACTGAGATTAAGGTCCTATTTCAACATACCTTAGTGGGAAGATTCTATGTGATACAGAAAATCTTTTTTCTTATACATATTTATGGCATTTGATTCAGCTCCAGTAGGGTTGTTTTCATCCACAGTATGTCTTTGAAGCTGCTACATTCACAAAATAGATTAAATTAACCAAAATAAATACTTCTTTAATTGACTTGTTACAAGCAAGAGAAACACAAACACACCTCTCTTCCTGGGATGTTTTGTGAACTATTTCCTCAAACCTGGAGGGAGGAACATAACACCCTCAGCAGCAATTAAGTTCAAACATTTGTGAATCTGGGCTCTAAATCAAAGCTTAGCATGAGCACTCTGCCCAATGTATTCATTAAAGACTACGTGCCAAACTAATGCTGCTCTCCAAAAACATCCTCATAAATTTCCCTATTGTAATTTTGAGTGAATGTAAGTTAAGCTTTCCAACATGGAGTAGTTTCCATACAGTGGAAGTACTTAATCAAGTGAGATTTCACATGATCTCTCTGAAACATGTAACTTCATAGAATTGCTCCCCCTTGCTCACTAGGGCTGCTCTCCAGCTGACAGTTGTTCACAGTCACTTTGTCTAACAAATCTCACCTATACACTGAATTTTACCATTGCCATGGATAGCACAGCTGCAAACATTTCCATGTTATGCTTTAGGTTACTGTCTACCCTATGTTACTACTAAGTGGATGCAAATCCTTACTCATTTTTAGATATCAGTTAACATTCCTGTTGCTGCAAAGGGGATATACAGTTCTCCTTCATTATAATAAGAAACCTGCCTGGCCATCCAACATAATCTCTCTGAGACCTCCAACCTGAAGACAACAGAAAGATTTCTACATGATAGACAGAACCAAATCTGCAGCATGAGTAAAAACGTGGATCAACAGTTATATAACCAACACCTTTGTGCAATCTAGACTTTGGCAAATAAGTCAAGCATGATAGCACTGGAGAAATTTACAGAAAGGAAAACCATTAAGCAGGACAAGAGCTGAATGCAAGAACTAAATGCACTTTATAATAGCTGAAGATCAGTCATTTCCATATTTCCTGTCTCTTGATGCAGATATTTCAGGCACAAAGATCAAACATGGTTTTTAAGATATTCATCTTTAGTTTGATGCTCTGTCTTTAGAAGTAAGATCATGGCTGATTTCTATGTTCTCACTTGATGCAAGGCAAAGGTCTTTGGAACTTCATGTAAAATGTTACTGCTCACATAAATACAGAGCAACCTAAAGCTAACAGTACTTTCACTCTTTTTGAAAGTACCTGCTAAAGTTGGTAGCAGTGACTGAAAAAGGCAACCCAGGTATATATTGCAAAGCTGAATGCAATGAAAAAAAAGTCTTATTGTCACTAAGCCTTTAACAGCTTGAGGATTTTTTTTAAGTTTCATTTCCCAAAATACAACATCATAAACCAATGACAGCAATGGAGTTTCTGGAATTTACACTGAAATATACCTTCTATTCATTCTGTACAAACTGATTCTGATGCAAACAACTAGGATTCCTTATGTTGAAATTGCCTGCTATCCAAGCATAATGAAATTAGATGCAAAAAACTTCTCACCAACAATATTAAATTAATTTTGCATGGTCATTCTTAATATATACTCTAAAAATACAGAAAAAAAATTAGAAATTTTAGATTCATTTACAACTTGACAGTTATAAACCATGGGCCACATATGAAAACAAGCTGCCCCTCTTGATGGATCAATGACAGGAGGTATGTTAACATAGCAATAAGCCATCAATACAGTACACACAAGCTTCATACACAGAGCCTGGACAGGATGGCAGAGGGGAACAAAGGCAGGACTGTCTTCAGTCCAGAGAAATTCATCACTTACTGCTTACTATACACTCTGGTATGAGGCTCTGACACTGAACTCATTGCTTATCTTAAGAATTCTTCTGACAGTATCTTTCAACTATGAAAGACACATTTTTGAAGGGAGGAAATTATAAACCAACATCTTTTCCACTGCTCTGAGAGAAGAGGCTTTGGAACATACCAGGAATCCCTTATCGGCATCCCTGTTCCCTTGCCTGTTTCAAAATTCTCTGAATAATTTGGAACCTATTTTTCATCTCAGTCAAAATACAATCCAGCAGATGCCTCAACAGAAATTCTGAGATCACTATGCCTGGCACTCTGCAGAATGACTTCTCTCTCTACAAAATGAATGCAAGACCTTATCAGTCTGCCAGGGTAGAACACCAGATGATATTGCCACCTGCACTCTCTTGCTCAGTGTTCCAGATGTTGAAGGGCATTACTGAAGCTGCACAATATTTGTTTTCAGTAGTGGGCTCAGCGCAAACTAAGCCTCTACACAAAGCCTTTCTAAACACACACACAAAAAAGATGATGCATTCATACTGTTTAATAAACTTTTGTTTTATTCAAGCTCTTGCAAAGTTAGGCCACGTAAGCTGCATGTAAAGTTCACCAGCTGCTACAAAGGCATTCCAGATTTCCATTTCCCCAGACACTGGGAGACAGGCACAAATGAATACAACTCTCCATATATACAGCTTGAATACTGTCCTCATCCACATTTGACATCCAGCCCCAAAACAGTTCCAAATAGTCTGTCAGTGGGGAAAAATGACTCTTCCCTATGTTAATAAAAGATTAACTGTGTCTCACTGTGAGCAATAGCACCCCTTCAAGCCAGTCTCATGCTAGAGGGAATCTTCATCTGTATCGATGTCACTGCTTGGTTTGTTCAACCTCTCAAATTCCTCTCCATCCTATGGGAACCAGAAGCAAAAGAGAGCAATGTGAGCAAAAGTCATCTTGTTATCAATACCACCACCAAAAAAAAAAAAA
>VXBC01007694.1:113566-183541 GCA_013399945.1 Ploceus nigricollis
CCGTCCGACCGCCGCAATGCAGAACGTCATCAACACGGTGAAGGGGAAGGCCCTGGAGGTGGCCGAGTACCTCACGCCCGTGCTCAAGGTGCCGGTCCTGCGCGGGAGCCGGGATGGGGAGGAGGGACACCCATGGCCGTCCCCGCCTGCGGGCGCACTTCCCTGCATGAGCCCTGGGAGCCGGCGGTCGGTGCCCTTGTCGGCCGGGCCCGAGGAGCTGCGTGGCTGCGGGTCTGGAAGGGCGCGGTGCTGGGCGTGCCGGCACAGCCATCGGCCCTCATCCCGCACCGGGCCGGAGGGGATGGGGGGAACCCCGGCTGGCGCTCACATCCCGCAGAGGGGCGAGCATCCACCTGGGAGGGGCGGGCCTCTCGAAGAACAGGTGTTGCTGCTCCTGCTTCCCAAGGAATGACTCAACGTGTTGCCGTTTTCTGTTAAAGTCACGAAAGTTTTACGTGGTTGTGTGTCCAGGAATTGAAATCCGAGCGGACAGGCTTGAGCCTGGTTTCAGGAATTACGTTGCAATGGTTATTTTGGGTAAAAGGCAACTTCTTCAGCTGACATAAAAAAACCCTAACCAAAACAGCAAAATTAACCTCACCTTCGTTGTGTGATCAGGTTTTTCATAGCACAGCTTATTCCTGTGTCAGAATTACAGTATTAATACAAGCCTCTGTGCACCGAAGTAGCTGAGAATAGCAGAAATGAGCCATTGGGTCATTATAAAAGTAGGCAGCACATCTGTTATAGTTCCTGTTACTGCATATTTAGGTAGAAACAAATTACGGTTTTCTGCAGTTGTTAGACTACGTCCCATTCTCTGACTCTTACTTGCAAACAATTTTTTATATAAACCCCAAATCTGTATACGTTTTTTCACTGCTGATTTTGATGCTTCTGCGTTCTTTTGAAAAAAACACTTGTTTATGACAACAGTCTCTCTGCCTGTGGCTTTGTGGTTTGACCTTTTATGTGCTTTGCACCCTGCAGCTTGCATCTCTGCAGATAGCAAGGACAGTCAATTATTAATTGAACTTGTCCCTCTGTGGTATGTGGGATGCTCTTGTCTGGATAGTGGACCTTCCTAGAGTTGCTCACCAGTGTGAAATGTATGGGTTGCAGTGAAGTTGTTCCATGGGAAGGTGAAGTGAGTTGTTCAGTAGTACAGTTGTTGCACAGCTGGTGTAATAGTGGACAAATCCATGTGTCCAGATGGATTATTGGGAGGGGGCAGTAGTAGAACCTTCCAGAAATGGAAGGTGTTGATACTATGTGTATATGTTCTCTTTATAAGGGGGAAATAAATACTCCAACTTGGTAACTTTTGAAGGAAACTAGACCTGTGTCTCTCACAACTGAAGAATTTACTTAGATGGAAAAATGAGCTATTTACCCTCAGGGAACAGAGGATGGATATTTTACATGTTTTCTTTCTGTAATTCCAGAGACACAAGTTTGTGCATGTTCCCTACTGGTTATGGTTCATTTTGAGGGGAACCAGTAAGTTGTCTCCACTGTGGTGTTGCACAATGTGTTACTGAGGATTCTGAGTTTTATAGCAATTGAAATTACTTTGATTTCAGTCACCTAGCATATAATGATGTTACAATGTTTGTACAGCTGCTGTTTTCCTTATCTTTATCTAGTTCTTAAGTGTATCTTCCTTAGAACTGAGGCAGAAAGGCAGTAATGAGTACATGTGAAACAGGTGTGCTCTTTTCATTTTCTGTAGCACAGGTGATAGCACACACTGGGGGAAGGAATGAGAATAACCAAGTTTAGCTGGGGCTGCTTTTTTTCAGTGTTTTCTGGCTGGTTGAATATGGTGAAGTTGTGGCTGGAAGCAAGACGTGCTCAGTTGATGCTTTTAGTCTTGATAGGAGAAAAAAAATAGGTTCTCTAGGGCAAGAAGTCAGCTATGCCATGGTTGAAATTGTATTCTTTTTCAAAAGCTGGTTTTGAATAGCTCTAATGCTGGGGAACAGTAGGATACCTTGGTACTTGGGGCTTTTCTGAAGAAACAAACACACAGAAGTCAAAACATAATACACTTAGTCTAGATTTGAATATGATACAAGACGTGTTATCCTTAAGCTTCATAAATGTTGCCTTTAATGCCAAAGTACTTAATTTCTCCATACAGAATAAGTCTGGTGTCTGCTTGCCATCTATTCTTTCATGCACAGAACTCCTCCAACAATATGCAAAAACTGAAGTGGGGTGCGTGACAAAGGCACAGAAATGGGCATTAAAAGAGAGTCTATTACTGAGTCTTTGTGTTTAGCTTTTTCTGCCCCAGAGAAGAGTTGGTTTGGTCTTTCATTCATGACTTTTCTTAACTGCAAAACCTCATGTTGATGCACTGCAGTGCTATTCAATGCCTAGAAGTCTGGAGTCCTTGACAGTTAGAATCACTGATTCCAACTGATTTTCTCTTTCTTACTGGCAAATGTAGTACTGACTGCCAGTCATCTTTTCTTCATTATTGCTATAATTGGCAGTAGCAAAAAAAATATTTTGTATAGGCGATCATTTTTCATAATACCTCTTATTTTGCAACAAATAATTTTGGGGAGCCTTACTTCCTTATTTTCTAATGTAAGTTGCCTGTCAGTCATGGCAGAGGTTGCCTCCAGGCTGATTCTTGGATCTCTGGACAGAACTAATTGCAAAATGAAAGTAGAGAAGATGTTTGTCTTTCCAGTAAAGTGGAGTGTGTTGTTTTGTCAGCAGTTCTCAAAATTTCTAAACTTTTCTCTTGCAGGAGTCCAAGTTTAAAGAAACTGGAGTAATTACACCTGAAGAAGTAAGTATTTAGAAATTTAAATTTATTTTGAAAGTAATGATGCATTTTTTAATGCAAAACGACTATGTTAAAGAGATCACGTCTTTGCCAATTATTGCTTCTTGAAACAATTTCCACAAAGTGAAATTTCTAAGTGGCCTTTTTTACTCTACAGATCAAAGTAGATCAACATAATTTTTCCTGAGATGGCATTAGGCATCTGAATGTGGGATGCTTCTTTCCTCTATTATGCTGTGAAAAGATTGTAAAGAAGCTGGGTCAACAGCTCCATTTGTCATGGGAGTTCAGGACTGAAGCAGGAATGTATTGGTTTTTAAAATCTTTCCTCTGAGGAACTCAAAGGGGAGCTTTTATCTTTGGAACAGTCCTTGCTTACCTCTGTTTTACCTCTGGAGCAGCATGTCTCCCCTTGGTTCCTTCCAAGGCTCTGTGAAGATCATTACATATATTTGTCCACACTGTGTATCCAATGATTATTATTTTTCCCTCTTCTTCTCTATAGGCTGCTTTAGGCCAGTTGTATTTTGGATTGCTGCCAAGCAGCTGTATTTTTTTAAGATCTCCATTGCAAAGAGCAATTAACAGGATTTTTTTTCCTGGAACAGTAGGAACACTGATTGTGTTGAGCTATTTTAATTTCCTTGTTACGCTTTTTCTCATATTGAAGTGCTACTGAGCTGCAAATACTTTGCCTTTACAAAGTTCTAATAAAACAGTGTCAAGACTGTTAGGTAGAATGAAAGAAAAATGAAACAATAAAAATCATATAGATGAGATAGAAAAAAATGAAACAAATGGTGACTGATGCAGGTAGATAATGTGGACAGAAGTATTTTTCCTAATGTTGGTGCCTGTATTTTTCTGCTGTGTTGCCCTGGCAAGCAAACATTCATTCTCTCCCTCTGACACAGAAGTACCACACAGAAAAACAGGCTTAGCAACATGATGTTCTGTTCTGATAACCGTGTGTTTGTGTATAAATATTCATATCTGTTAAACAAAAATATGTGATCTTTACTGTATATAAAGTAGAATAACAGAGAAGGTCTAAACAAATGTTCTACCAATACTTAATCCCTTTGTGATTTATGGGAAAAAAGTGTGCAGTAGTATTGTAAGAAAAGGCACCTTCTATAGAACATAGCAAGAACCACACTGTATTGCATTAAACAGTTCGCAGCCTTTAAACACCACTAGGAATGTGAATAGTCTGTGTTCTCTGTGTCAAGTTAGATACTGCTGGGATGAATAAATTAGATCCTTCAAAACAGTAGTCAAGGGAACTGGTTATACAGCAAGATTAAATTTTTGTAAATTTAGATGAACCTGGAGCATGGACCTGCTGATTGTCCCTGTGACAGCCTCTATATAAGAATGGTTGCTAAAGAAGAATAATGACACTGGGATGTTGTCTTTGAATGAGTTTGAATTTCTTGGGTAATTTAAACTGTATTTTAGTCTGAGACACTAACTGGTGTATAGATTTTTGTGGTGTTCCTGTGGCTTGCCTCTAAGGATGAATAAATTAAGACTAAAGATGACTCATTAATCAAACTCAACACCTACTCCCTTTTTTCACTTATCTGTGTACTTGATTTATTTTCAAAACATTCTTGCCTGTCATGAGTTCTTAACTAGTTAATACCTCCAAAAGATGACACCTGTTTTATGTGTGTAAATACAAGGAAATTTGTTAAAATCATTCTCTTCAGGACTAGAAATAAGATGTCCTAAAATTGATCTCCTTCCACTTTCCAGTACTGATTCAGATATGAGGTAGCATCAGTGCTTGAGAAATAGAAAGTGAAACCAGCAAGATAATTTTGCTGCCTAAGGTAAAAAAATGTAGATGAAATTTCAAATGCTGTTTTAGGGCTATGTGTCTGTTAGACTCACAAACTACACTGGTTTTTCGTCTTTAGTAATATATTTCAACATTGCTGTCACAAACAGAGTTCCAATTCCTTGAACAGAGAACTTTAAATGATTCTGGAGTTTCATTTATGTTTACTACGTAAGAGATAATGAGTTTTAAAATTTCCCTGTGTTTTGGAGGAATTTGCTGGGTTTTTTTTAAAGGATTCACTTTTGCTAGAGGTTTCTGTTGAAAATAGGTGAAAGGGAAGCACTTTTGCAGGGATTGAGCCTGTTAATCTGTGTGCAGTGCGCACTGTGGTGTTCTCTGCTGCGCTGATCCACCTCCCTTCCGAGGAGGAAATGGCTGTGACCTGCTGCAAGCCTGTTATGTCACACTGCAGCAGCTCCTGGGCAGATGGGGAGGGTGCTGTTATAAACTGCCTCTTCAAGACAGGAAAGCACCTGTAGCAATAGCTGTGCACCTCGTATTCCAAAGGGACTGCTGCAAAGCCCACAAAAATCACTTGAATGCAGGCTTGCCTGCCTCAGTTTATGTGTACAAAGACAAGCCCAGAGGGTTAGACTTTGCTGCATGAATTTTGAGTTTGTACACAAGTCTAGCGTCACATTGCTGGCAAGTTTAACGTGACAGTATCACTTTGAAATAGTAATGCAATTTTATAAAAGGCTTATCTTTTGATACTAAGAACAAGAGTGAATATTTTTAAAAACTATTTCTTCAAAACAAAGTTACCTATGAGACTTTTAGTGTACTAAATGGTAATTCATTTTTAGTTTACATCAGTGATCAGCTATTATAGTGATGGTCATTATATAAAATCTGTGCTGTTTATTTTTTGTTGCAGTTCTCTCACTGGTTCAGTGGATTGATGGTCTTGCTTTTCTTACTGCAAAATTGTTTCGAACAAGAGAATTAAACATTTTTTTTTTACATTAAGCTCTTTGTTTTCTTTGTAGAAGTTTGAATAGTGGCAAATAAAAATAATTTCTTTATTATAAAGTAAACAGTCTTACTAGGTCTGGATACTTCTTTGGTTCTTACTAGACTGGCAGGTAGTATCTCAGCTTCTGAAACACTGAATAGTGCTTAGTAAGTATTTTGGATGAAGTTGATTTAATCTTTGCATTTTCATGGTTAGTTGAGAAATGGGGTTAAAATAAAGCATCAAGCTGATTGAAACATTTGTTATTTACACAGTTAATTGATCAAAGGAATGTGGAACTGAAATACTAATGCTGAAAAAATTTGGAGATTGTTTCCTTCAGCCATATTTAACAGTATTTTTTCCTGCCTTAACAGTTTGTTGCAGCTGGAGATCACTTAGTTCACCACTGTCCTACTTGGCAATGGTAAGTAAAAGCGAAAGAATTGTAGAAAGCTAGCATTCCTGCCTGTGCTTTGGTGTGTTTCTATTGGATTTAGCCATGTAGTTGTCAGAGAGTAAGTGCAATTTTCCAGTAAAACTTACGATGGCTCTATATTTTAGTCAGGCAGAGCTTACTAAATGCTGTATAGCAGTAGTTGAGATGAGGATTTGCTTGGGGATTTTTTGTTTGTTTTTCTAAGGTTTTAGGGGAAATAATCTCTTTTATACTGTGAATGCTTTCAGTGCTTAGCTGCAGTAGCAGCATGTCTCCCCAGGTTTGTCTTGGTGATTGAAAAAGCAAAGGCCATGTGCAACTGCGGTTGCTAGGCAGTGGTTGTAAATGGTGTATTTTGACAAGCATTTGTTAATAAATGTATTCAAGTTAGCCCACAGCAGCTCACTTTGTGCAGTGATTGCCCTTAGAAATCCCTTGTTTTGTGTACAGTAAGGGTGCAGATAAGGTGCTTCCTTATGTTTTACTGGTGTCTTGCTTTATGAAACTAATCTGCTCCTAAATGAGCATTGTCTGTGCAGTTGGTATCGTTGGGGTCTTGGCACTGTACTGAGCCTCGAATTGCTGGAAAAATTACTATGTTTGAATCATTGTTTCCCTGCCCCTTTGCCATCTCCTTCAGAGAAAACATGATGTTGAGTCTGGCAGCAGTTTGGAATGGCCTATTTAGAATGTTACTCTTATTTCAAACCAAAAGCCACTAAAGGTGAAGGTAAATGCTTGAGTAATGTGAAATTAAGAGTACTTAAGCATTAGTGACTATGGACAGATTTTTTATTTCTAGAGAGATCTATTTCTTGCTTTTCTGAAGCTGCTTTCTTCAGACATTTGCTACTTTGTTGTTGCTGATCCTAGAAAACATTATATAGAATAGATTATTCTGTCAACCCATCTTTGCTTGGCCATCTCACAGTGAAAGTTTTTGAGGCATAAAATGGTTTTGATCTCAGAACAGTTAGGGGTGGCCAAGCTTTCTAACACCATACCAAATGTACGTAGGGAAGAATAAAGTCATAGCAAACCAATTCTGAAAATAGGTCTAGAGGATTATATAAAATGTTCCTGACACAATGTGAAAATGGAAGGGTTCTTTTGTTTTCAGGTCATCAAATTCTCAAATGGTGCACTTCATTTTACAGGGCTTCAGGAGAAGAGCTAAAAGTCAAAGCTTATCTGCCAACAGACAAACAGTTTCTGGTAACTAAAAATGGTAAGTCTGAAATTTAAATATAAGTGTTCTTAGAATTGACAATATGGTTGACTGTGCTGTCAACTCTGCCAATTGTCTATATTGATAGGGAAACAAATACCTCACACTTGGGATGCTCTGGCTTTGCAATATTAAAAAATTTTTCCTGCACTCCTAAATTCTTTTTCTTAGACCACTTTATAGTAGGGCTTTATATGAGACATAAAGCTTGCCTTGATGAAGTATAAATGAACTTTAAACATTATTAATCTCTTTGTCTGTCTTTGCTTCAACTCCTATTCAGTGTCTAAAATGGAGATATGTTTATTTTCCTCATTCCTTTGGAAACTCAGGCTATTAAAGAGTTCTCAAAATGTTTTTCATAGTGACACTGATACTTTAATTCAAGTATGTAGTTAATGTCAATGCCCTTGTCAGTTAGGATCATATAAATACAATCTTGAATTAATTTTTTGCCGCTTCACAGTTGTGTTTATATAATACACGTGGTGACTTCCTTTTTAACGGATAAGAAGGATAACATTTTGGCACAACTATGGGGAAATCCAAAAGATTTTGTATCAAAATGTGTCAAAGCTATTAGATGAAGCATTAGCACTAAGAAGGCCTGAGGAGATTTTTGCCTGCAGAGGGTTGTGTTATGTGCTTGAATTTTCCTCGCTGGCTTTTGGAGTCTTGCAGTGCACTGTCATGTGAAAATTACTACAGTAGTGTTCGATATTTTCCTGACATGGGCCTCATGGTTTGATAGCCAGCTGATCTGCTTTGTTTCTTTTCCTGCCGCTACTGAGGTTCCCCGTTGCTCTGATCCTCTTGATCACATTCCAAAATAATGTATTTCCTGCTGCTGGTGTCACATTGGCCTCCCACCTGAGTAAAAGTTGTGGGCTGTAGTTGAGACTGGGAACCATCCTACAGACCTCACTTTAGAAGTCTTTGGATGATTTCCCTTTGACTTTTCACACCACTTTCATCCCTTTCTGAAAGGTTAAAGAGCAGTTTTCAAATGCTGCACTTCATGCAGCAGATTTGTTTTTCTCCACATTAATAGAAAAGGAAGGAGCGTTTTCTACATAGTGCTTGTTTACACCACTGGAAAATGCCTGCTCTGCCTTAATCAGATATTCAGTCTTTCTTTGACTATTTTCTGAAAACATTATCTAAATCCCTATTTGAGTGTCTCTCTAATGCATGTGACAGAAGTTATTCTTAGTATCACATGAATTCTGACCTTCTAAACTTCTAGCTGTTAAATTATGATTAAACATACCTAACATATTGCATAAATAGCTGATGCAAACTTTTAGCAGAATTCTAAAGCCGAAATGAGTTTGGAAAACTGATGAAAATCCAGGAAAGTTTGTCCTTGTTTACCAGTGTGAAGAAAACTTACAGGTTCTCTCCAGCTGTTGGCAAATGAGAAATTAATTCTTTTCTAATCCTTAGGAGGTTGGATGAAACTGCTCTAATACTTAACAGAAAGATGAACTTCTAAGGCTACAGCAACCATTGTATTTTACATGAAGTAAAATATCTGGTAGAGCATATCAACATATTTTTGGAAGTTCATAATTTTGTATTTGAAATACAGCCTTAGGATTCTTTAAATAGGGGTATTATGAAAGATTGCCACATTTTAGAAGGCCTTGTAGGACAATATCATGCTCCAGTCTGGTTTTGTATATGAATGACTGACTGCATTCTTTTTGTTTTGCCATTTTTGTAGTGCCGTGCTATAAAAGGTGTAAGCAGATGGAGTACTCAGATGAGCAGGAGGCAATTATAGAAGAAGATGATGGTGATGGGGGATGGGTAGACACTTTTCACAATGCAGGTATTCAAGATCTTGCTGCAGGTTTTGCATTTGGCAATCTGATTTTCAGTTTCCACTCTTAGAAAGTAAAATCTTTCTTAATATACACATGTCTGTGTACCAATATGTCGTCTGGAGGAAATAAGTTACATTATCAGCTACCCACCTCATTCGTACATGATGTTTAACTGTGTGGCTGTATATGCTTGAATCAGGCTCCTTTTCAGAGATGATGGCAATTATTTCAGTATTCTCTTACTAAAGTTCTAGGAAGTTATTTTAAAATATGAACTGTGTAGTGAGTCATTCCTTAGTAAGGAAATCCTGTGAAGAGGATGTTAGTTTAAATTGTGTATGCTGTACTCAAAAGAAAGGTGATGTTAAGTACAGAAATGAGAATGGGAGATGATCCTTTTTTACAATAAGCCCTTAAATGAGCTTGTGTTTATAAAGAAGTCTAAAAAATATTGTATCTCACTGGCTTTTCTAGCACAGTGTCTTATAAATACTTCTGGTTTTTTTCTAATTGGGAATTTTATTAGTTTTAGTGTGTTTCATTATGTTCTATCACGTGTGAATACAATTCTGTCCTTCAATGATGTTTTCTCCACCATTTCCAAAAGTACTCCTATAAGTTTTTACTTTCTTTGGTGTAATTTTTTTTGATGTAATGTGGAGAAAGTTCTCTAAATAGTTTGCTAGGGTGGAGAGAAAAAGGGTTGGAGATGATGCCTTTTTTTTCTGTAGACGTACATTTTTCGTCATTGGCAATTCTTAAATGCATCATAGTTCTTAATCAAATGCCCCCACACCAGAGAAATAATCTGGAATAGCTTTGTCATGTCCTTGAATTAAGTGTGCAGTATCCATCCCTGCTGTGAATAGACTCCTCTGCCAGGTTTTTCCTTTTAGAGTTGACTGGTTTGGGCACCATACAGTACAGCACAGCTGTAACACCCTGGCTAAACCTTGCCAGGTCTCTAAATGCTGTCAAATGAGATAAAATCTGTTTCCACAGCTGAAGAGTTAATCAGATAAATGTACTCTGTCCAAGCAGAATCTTGGCACGTATCCCAAAAGGTACTGTGTGAGAACTGCAGTAAGACTAGAAGGCTATTGGGGAGAATCTCAAGGTTGGACACTTCTATGATTTGGGGTGGTTTCATACCCCCACTTCCCCTTAGCTAAAAGCATTGAGTGCTCTGCTACATTTTGCTTTGTCATTGCTTTCAGGAAGCTCAGAAATACTCATAAGTGCCTGCCTTTTTCATGAAGTTGAGTTTCATTGTTGTGATGTGAGTGCCTGTCCTGAGCGTTCTCTTATGCAAAAATACCTTAAAATAGGATCCAAATTGGTGGAGCTCCATCATGGACTTCTTAAGACATGGCGCATCTGTGCTGCGGTGCTCTGTGATACTGGTATGGTTTGCTTAGGGATGTCCAGCACTAAGCATGTTACTAATACCAAATGAACAGCCTCTCACATACCAAGGCTGTTGAGATGTGACTTGGAAAGATGAGACACTGCTTTTGAAATCCTTGCAAACTCTTTCTATGCTATTCTCTAACCAAGAACCAAGCTTTTTTAACACAAACTTCTTGTTCAATTGACAGGTATAGTGGGTGCAACAGAAGCAGTTAAGGAGATCACACTAGACAGTAAGGTACTTGTTTCTAAATTTTTCTGTTGCTTTATTACAGACCTGAAGATAATGGTAGTTCTACCAGTGGCAATGTAGTACTCCCTGTGAAAGATTAAATTATACTTTTCACTAATTGTTTTGCAGATGTACATTGACCCTCAGAGCCTGTGATATTAGTCTAAGCCTGTACATCTCCTTATTGGTGTGTTTACTGAGGCATTTGTCTTTTTGAAATGTCTTTAGCCAGTGTGCTCCTCTACCAGGCTTCTACAAACTGAAAATGAAATTATGTTTACACTTATGCCACACATTTGTGTTCCAAGACATTAGTGTTTGGAAATCCAATGTAAAGAAATTTTTATGTGGAAAAGTAATGGGCGAATGTAAAGTATTTCTTTATGATCTTCAACTACAGCAAGCAGATTTTCAGCACATTGGTCCAGTTTGACATGTTTATGCCCTTCAGTTTAGAAGAACTTCACTTACTTAAATGTATACATGTTATGAAGTCCTCAGTTTCTGCATGTTTCCAAAAAGTCACTTCAGCAGGAAACAAACCTGAAACTTAAGTCCTCAGGAAGTACTTGAAATGCAAATGTATTGGCTAACATGTTTAAGAAATACGAAGAAGGTCACAGAGACACAAAATGCTTTTAAAAATGAGTTTGTATGGGGAGTTCTGTCTGTGTGCTGTGAGCATCCACGAAGCCTTGGATTCTAAAAATTAGGGGGGGAAAACATGGGCTGCCCCATGCTACTGCATAATTATAAACAGCTCAAAATGCTATTGATTTGGTGAACTGTGAAGTGCAGGTATTCCAAATGACTTTGCTCAATATACTAAAAATACTGCTTTTTTACAAGTCAGTAACATGAGGGTGGAAGAAATACTCAAGGAGTAACTAAAGTTGTTCACTTTTTCTGCAAAACACAATGCTTGCAGAATGTTACTGTGGTTCATAACTGCTGTTGTGTGTTTTGCACTGGATTTTATTTCTATTGTATGTAGAAAAACTTGCTTGCTTGCAGGTCCAGTCCAGGAGGACAACTCTTTCCTGCTGATGTTCTGTTTGACAATATACTATGTAACTTAGTTTCTTATTGGTTTTGGTGGTTTGTGTTTTTTAAATGAAAAATCAACCACCTGATGCTCAGAATTAGAGGAGCTTCTAACTGTAGTAGTTATTTGGAGTATTCTCCTAAAATCTTTATGAAATCTCTGTAAATTGAGACCTTTACTTTCTGAATTTCATTGGAGTTGTCCATTGGATTCTATGCTGTGCAAGGCCCAAAAGTTACCTGTGGGCTTGTGCTGTATTTGTTTCTGTTGGACTATAATTCTTGCATTGCAGAGTTATATCAAAATGTGATACCTTTTGTGACTCTCTTGTGTTTTAAAACAATTATGGAACTGGACAGGGCTCATAGTCTGTGGAACTGGGTGACACTTTTAGTCATATGATAGAGGTTTATGTAGTCCCACAAAGAGGAGGGGGTTGGACTCAATCATCCTTATGGGTCCCTTCCTTGAGATATTTTATGATAACTGCTGCACAGTTGGCTGTGGGTTAGAACTTAAAAAATCTTAACGTAAATGTTTAGTCTTAGCTGTTTAGTCACTGCCTTTCATTTGAGGTAGGTGGAGCTTTTGCTTGTTTAACACCATGGACACTTTTCTTTGTTTAGGAATTAAATCATTCCAGATCGCAAAGTCAAAGGAAAACTTTTAAAATGGATTTTTAATGTCATACTAGGACTTTGAAACAAGGATGAGTTATTAAGCAAATATTTGAGTTCAGTGTAGTCCTTCTTAATATTTCAGAAATCATCTTTCTGGCTCACTGAATGTGTTGACTGGACTTAACACCTTCAGTTTTTTGGGGCTGTTAGGCTACACAGATGCAACAGTCATTAAAGCAGTATTTTCAATTTAACTTCTAAAGGATAATATAAAAATACCAGAGTGTTCAGCATCTTGTGAAGATGATGATGAGGAAGATGAAGGAGAAGCTGCAGACATGGAAGGTATTTCCTTTAATTGTGGGGGGCTATATTTTATTTCAGGTCTTTAACTAAAGCAGTACGCTCTAAAACACCACTCATTCTTTGCAAGGAATTCATGCTGAAAAATTTCAGCAGGCCTGTGCTCTTTAGTGTCTTTTGTATGGTTTTACTGATGCATGTTTACTCTTAACTTGTGTGCCAAAAACCTGAGTGAATGTTAGCGATTGGAAAATTGTGTAGCAGAACAGATATAAGAAAATATAAACTAGGGATTTAGCACAGCTTCCTTCCACCTTGTACCTACACTTAAACTCAATCTGCCTTTATAATATCACTGAAGTATAGCTCCTCACCTACTTACTGTAGTCTTGGTCAAATTTGTGTTTAAAATGGGATAGTCTGGTTTGGGGATTGGGAAGGCTACCTGAATAAAACTTCTTTAGATAAGTGTAGTTTTTTTTAAGTAGTTGTTTATGAATGACAAATATAATGACTGGCTACAAGCTAAACACAGAATTTTATGGGTCTTCTTTTCAGAATATGAAGAAAGTGGGCTATTGGAGACAGATGATGTGAGTGAACAGTTCTCTATCTTGCCTGTTACAAATATAAGCACAAGCAAAGTAAAAATAATGATAAATGGCTGAATTAACAAGCTTATGAGTAGTAGGGTTACTGAGCTTGGATTCCTCTGGATTTATCTCCTGCCAGTCTACTGCACTAACTTGAACCCTTGTGTCCTCAAAGATTTTTCCCACAGAAATTTTCCTTGGTTTTGCTAATCCTTTTTGCTCTGCTTGTACACACAGCGCTGTATTCATGAGAAGTTAAAAAATGCAGTGGTGGTTCTTGGGGCTTACACAGGGAGGATGAGTCGCCTGTAGGTTCAGTAGATTACACCAATCCATCAGACTTTTATGAGAGAAAACAGAAGGCCTCATTGTTTGTGATACTATGCCAAGGTCTTCATGAACCTGCACAAACTGAGACCTTTGCCTTCTGAATTTCATTGGAATTGTCTGTTATTTGTGAAAGAAGGTAGGGGGTGTAACAACATAGCTGCCTACTTCCTTAAGAAATCAGACCTTTTTTGAAAAGTAAAATAAATCACCAAAAATAAAACCAGAAATACTTGTTGGGGGAGAAACTGATGCTCCTAATTTAGAAATAAAAACAAACCATAAGTTGGGGTTTTTTTTGCCTGCTTAAGAACATTATTAAAAGTTTTACAGTTTTACATAACTCTTTAGGATGAGAAAAGAGGGAACTCAAGCAAGATTATTCTAATCTTGTTATTTTTACCTTGAACCAGGCAACGCTTGACACACGACAGATTGTAGAAGCTAACAAAACTAAAGTTGATGTTGGAGGGGAAGATGCTATTCTACAGACTAGAACCTATGACCTCTACATCACTTACGACAAATACTACCAAACTCCAAGGCTCTGGTTATTTGGATATGATGAGGTATGTTGGGGCGTTTTTCCTACTTCTGTGAAATTAGACTCACTGTATCAAATAGGCTATTTTGTTGCTTATTCACAATCAAAATTTAAAGGAAAAAATGGTGAGAAAACCGTTAAGCAATATAGGCTTGTAGGCAGGACTTTTATTGTACTTGCAGCAAGTTGGAACAATTTCACTGAAAACTGCACATGATAACTGAGCACATTTTGAAGGAAGCCACTGGTGTTTTTGTTAGCACTGTAGAACTGGTAATTACCCCAGTAAACTCAGTCAAGTAAGCAGGTATGTGTTTTCATCTCCTTCGGAATGAAAGGAGTATATAAATCGTTCTTCCCTTTAATCAGTAGGTTTCTTGAGTTAAAGTTGGGTACTTGAATAAAGTTGGCCCACTGCTCAAATACTGAGATGGGAACCTAGTTGGTTGTCAAATACATTTACTTCACCACTCAAAGGAAAATCTGTGCAGTACTATTTTTATACCATATGGATTTTAACACACTCAGTTCTTTCATTGTACCTTCAGAACCTTTATATTTTAGCTGCCTGTAATTTTTGGGTCATCATCAGTTGGTGATGTTAGAAAGGAGCAAGATTCTTGGTTAGTAACACTTTTGTTCTCCTGTTCCTTGTTCCTCTCTAGCAGCGGCAGCCTTTAACAGTAGAGCATATGTATGAAGATATTAGTCAAGATCATGTCAAGAAAACAGTGACCATTGAAAACCATCCTCATCTTCCTCCACCTCCCATGTGCTCAGTTCATCCATGCAGGTAAGTCTTTGTTTCTGATACGGCCTGCAGACACAAGGCACTTCACTGCTTTTGTTTAAGGATTTTGTTCAGGTTTTCTGGACATATTTCTACATATTTCTGCTGTAGTGGTCTGTTAGCTTCTGAGGCAGTGTGGAAGGAAGGGATCAGCAATTCTCTGAGTTCATTCCAGTGCTCGCTGCAGCAAGTGTGTTCTGTGGTTAGCACTGTCTTCTCTGATCAACCTGCTTTTTTAACTCATCTTCCCTATGTACTCCAGGAGGTGGCAGACTACAAGAATTCCATGAAATAAAGTTTTATCCTTTTGTCTACTTTGTGGGGAGGGTAGAGGTACAGTGTGTACTTTTGGCAGGAGAAAAAGCTATTTGAACATTAAATAGCAGTTTCTTATTTTATGTTAACTACCTCCTGCTCCCCTTTAAATTTTGCACTGATTAATAGAGATCCTGTCATTGTCACACCAAAATATTTGTTGAACACAGCTGCAAAACACAGTTGTTTTTTTTGGGTATTTAATGTTCCATTTTCCATGTTTTTCACCCAAGACATAGGGAGCCTGTAGTTCAACTTGCTGCACATATATTTTTTCTAGGTCTTTGAAAGGTGCATCTTGTCTTAGATGTAACACCTAACATCCTTTTAGGTGTCTTAGTGATACAGAGCCAGTATCTGAAACAGTGTAATTCCTCTTGGCAGTATGAAGTTCCTGGAGGTACAAGTGTGGGCTTTTACCTCTTAAGAAAAGATACTCCTTCAATGATTGCATATGTTTAAAAGAAAAAATTTAGAGTTCAGATTGCCAGTTTAAGTTTAACTTCCTTTGACTTAAACACCATGGATATCCATGTCACTAGCTGAGCGTCATATTATCAACTTGTTGTTGACAAGCTTGTGGTCATTTTCACAGACTCAAAGGATTCTTACTTCTGGTTTAGCATTTATTTGTTCATCAGTCTTTAGAGAAGAGAGCAAGGGAACTTTGCAACAAGTATTTTATGGCTAGTTTCAGTCTTAAGAGGATATATATTCATGTGCTTTGTAAATCTGTATATCATATTTCTTGCAGTTCACAGTTCATTAGCCACTGCTTTTCAAAAGTATTTGTTTTTGCCAAGCAGTCAGACTTACATATGGACAGTGTTGAGCAGAGAACCTGTTGTACTGGAAAATAACCTTTTCCCCTCTAGTGATCTAGTAGAAAACTTTGGAGTTGTAAAGTTTATTCTTGGTCTTTAAATCATCAGGTTTAAGTCTGCACTAACATGAAAATGTCAGTCTGGGTGCTCAAGAGTAATACAAGAAGCAGAACTGGAAGAACTGCAAAGCAAATAATAATGAATAGAATATAAAACAACATAAGGCCTTTGTTAATCTGTGGGACCACCACATATTGAATACTGGAGTACAGCTCTGGTCATCTGTTCTGTGGTCTGTGAGGTCAAGGAAGACTAAAACTGGAAAAGATATGGAGATTTGTGTGGGATAACTAGAGTTATAAAGCTCTTTCCTGTAAGAAATGACTGAATAATCTGTGTCCCTTAATATTTGAAATTGTGATATCGGTGACCTTCACTGTGAATGACACAGGAGGTGAAGTAATAGGATTTAAGTTTTTTTTCCAATAATGAAACTGGTGGCATTGAATGCTATCTGCTGGCATGTTCAAAGCCAGAAAGGATTAATTTCTGCTCACACCACCTAAGTAAACTAAGTACTTGTTTAAGCAATAGTATGTTAATTAAATAAAAATTTGTCAAGGTTATTAGAAGTGTAGTTACTAGAAGGGTTCAGAATAAGAAAGTCCCTGGGTAATTTCCAGCAGTATGCTGGAAATGAGGCTCTAGTAGTGCTTTGGACAGAGCGTTTATGAGGTGCTTGTTCCAGCCTCTTTATTGAGCATGTACTATAAGATAGGAAGCAGAACCAGGTTGATCTTTGGTTTGATCCAGTAAGGTGTTCTTGTACCTTGTATGAACATACCAGTCTTAATCTCAACCTGTTAGTGACTTTGACTGTCTCGTCGTTTGCTGCCCAAAGGATTTTGGATAAAAAACGGGTGCAGCTTTTTTGTGCAACTAGTGTTTTTGAAGGAGTGTCAAGTGGAAGGAATGTAGGAGGTCTTAACAGACTGACTGGGAAGATGATTAATAGGAGAAAAGGAGGAAAAAAATCCTGAAGCCAAAATTTAATTTACCTTGTGTTTGCTGGAAGCCTTGCTAGTAAATTGTTTGGGAAGAAGCTCCTGTTGATGTGTATTTGGAAGGCACTCTTAGAACAAACAAGGATGCAGAGATATTTCAGCATGACAGACCTCATTGACTACGTAGAACTGTGGGGTTTATACTGGGCTGTGGCTTCAATTTCATCTGCTTAATTTTAGTTGTTATTCTGCAGAGGTGTTAGCAGTGCACTGCTGATCTGTGAATTTGGGTTGAGTCTCTTCACAGGTGAGAGCCCTGTGATCATATTTTCACTTCCTCTGAAGCCAGTGAAGTGCCAGTTCCTTTGTTATGTAATCTACACTTTCGCTTGAAGGGATGATTTACATCATGAGACTTGTTTCAGCTTTAGGCATGAAAGAGAAGATTGATAGTGAAATGAGACAGTTTTGTTGCTAGTCTTAAAAGTGGAGGAAGCTGTAGACCTTCTCAAAAAGCGATGTCATAGATCTGCAACTGCTTAACACTGGAAAGAGTTTAAAAGGTAGTGTTGAGGCTGGGAAGAAAGATGCTAACAGCATATCTAAAATGGAGGTTTTAAGAATGTTATCTTACTTTCCAAGGTGAGCTATTCTATTTCTTCAAATTGGTAAGAAGGTCTAGACTTCTGGATAAAAACTAATAGCCAAACTGTTGCTTTGTTTTTTAATTCAGCTAGGAACTACAAGTGTTTAGTTATATCTGCTGCTGTTGCTTCCCATCATGTTATAGAAATTGTGTAATGTAGGATATTTGTATGATTCCAAACATTTTTAATGCAATGTGAGTATCCTCGTGTCAGGTGTCAGAGAAAGGAAAGAAATGGCAGTCGGATGCTGCTGTCAGCTGCTTGAGATGGCTTCTATTTTGAGTAGTTAGTGAAAATTGTTCATCTTACAGCTCTTCTGTAAGTTGTAGTTCTTGTCAGCATTTTTATGGTACTGGGAGGAACATAGTCAACTTCCTCATTAATTGCTGCAAACTGCTTTAGTCACGATTCTCAGCTTTTTCTGTGTGTGCTATGAAGGGACTATCAAACAGGTTAACTATTAAACACATTTACAATTAAATCGTAATTACTTGCACTGATTCCAAGGACTTTTTTTTCTCCATTTCAGAATAATGATAGGTTTCCGAACTCTTTTTGCTTCTAATGTACTCTAAATATCTGCAGGGAAAGATTTCTAGATAGTAGGATATTGTAGCTTAGATTCCTTCAAAGTTATTTCATACCTTTGTAGTGTATTTATATATTTTATGTTCATTCCTCCAAGTTTTCGTACAGAAGGAGGCTGAAAACAGGAAACAAACTTCACAAAGTTTATAAAGCACCTGCAAAGCTTTTCATGAGTAACTGTATGACAGTGAGAATGACCATTACTCTGTGGCCATTATAGAATTTGAGGTACCTGAATAGTTCTTAGAAAACAGAAAAGAGCAAATGTCATTAAGATGTATGAAGTTGAGCCAGTATGCTGTTAAAGACTTCTAATGGCTGCATGGTGACCTGTATTCTGTGCCAGTAAAAAAAATAGTCCACAGTTATGCATAAGGTCAAAACTTAAGTTTTGGCAGTGGCCAGCTTCCTACAGCAAAGCAGCTGGCCTTGGCACCTGAAATGGCATGTGTTCCGCAGGGCATCGTGAGGATCCAGAATTGGAATCAGCTCTGAGGGTTAGTTGACTTGCAAAGACCAACAGTAAATGACAAATGCTGACCTTTAATATTTCCCCAGACTTGCATGTTCCTGTTTACAGTGTGTCTTGGTAACTTTGCAACAGCTTCCTTCCTTGTTTGCAGCCACTGGCAGCATGATTAACTTTGGAGGTAATTACTAAATGCCAGTTGCTGGTCAGCTATTTAGATTGACGTACTGGTATCAAGGCATGGTCAGAAAGTTATGCAAACTCTGCTTCCCACTCATCCTTCTTCTCAGCTGGCACTTTGGTTGTTTTGGGATGGGTATTTTAAACTACTGCTGCTCACTAACCTGCAGTGCTGTGTAGATGGATGCCCACAGCCCTGTATTATGTCACTGGTGAAGATTACCTGCAGAATCCTCTACTTAAAACAAGGTTGAAGTATAGGTAAAAGTAAGATTAATTATACAACCTGGGAGTTTGTGTTAAAGGTACATAAATAAAACATAATTTAACATACAGTAGTTCACCCCTCTGATTTGATATGTTCTTCATCCCTTAGTTTATGGGATAGAAGAACTGCCTTGAACATAAGAACATTACTTCGAAATTGTAACTGGTCATTAAAAGGTTTGAAGTCTTTATCATTAAGGATATTCCAATCTATAGCAGACAAGTTATAGCACTCAAGACTGAGTGATCTGTTCTAGTTGACTGCTCATTGAGCAAGGAGGGTTTTAGACTAGATGAAGACCAGTCTCTTCCAGCCCTGGCTATTCTGTAATTTTGTGTTGCATTCCCAGGACCAGCTTTGTGCACAAATACCGTGTGGTTCGTAGTAGGTCTGGGATGTCACTGATGAGAGTGTAAAAACTCAGTGAGCTGAGAAGTGTTTATCCTTTCCTGTAGTGATTTACAATAATAGAGTTACAAGAAAGAAGAAACTAGCTTAGAAACTGTTGATTTGCTATAGATCCCAAGTTACCACCAGAGAAAGTTTCCATACCTAAGCCAGTCCTAGAGCAATAGTTCTGAATGTATGCAGGGTTGATTTAATCTGCCTTTCCTAGGAAACTATTAATTGTTTTGGTGTTTTAAACCTCTTCAAGCTTTACAAGTTTGAGTTCAGCAGAGGTAGCTAAAAATGATACAGCAGTTTCTAGACATCATCTTCAGGGGGCATCTGGGAACTTCTGGTGGCTGGCTGCTGGTCAGTATTAACTTCTAGGGACTTACCTGGGGGCTTTATTGGCATTTAGCAATTAAAAGTTATACTGGAGTCAAGCAGTATGCATTCACTCTCATGGCCCTCTACACTGAGCACACAACATTTGACATAGGACATTGAGTCTACATTCTAGCATACAACATTTTTTGCTTTCTGTGGGAGTGTAAGAAGCTGTTAAATAATGTTACATTCATCACTTAATGTTAATTTTCAGTTATTATTGCTATTTTACTTTCTCAGTAAACTGAAAATTTCATCTTGCTGCTTCTGAACCTAATGGTCCAAAATTATCCAATTTGCACAAAACCTATTCGTCCTGATGAAGAGGGAGTTGCCTCTTCCTTAAAATATTTTGTTTCTGATCTGGTTTTCTGATCTGTTTTTCAGGCATGCAGAAGTCATGAAGAAAATAATCGAGACTGTTGCAGAAGGTGGGGGAGAACTTGGAGTTCACATGTATCCTTTTTCATTATTGCACAGATTCTTGGACACCTCTTACAGTGTAAGGTCTGTTACCTCAAGGTTCATAAGCTGAAACACAATTGTGTGTGAAAGCAGTGAATAGCTGCTTGGGGTAGTACTTGCTGGAGTTCTGGGATGACCTCCTTTGTGCAAACAGACTCCATTAAGTTTTTGGGGGAGCATGAGGTGGTGTATGGCAGGAGCAATGGGGAAGGCAGGTAGGTTTGCAGGGATAGGATTGAGCCCTTGTTTGTAAGGGTGTGAAGGAGGTAGCTCTGAGCATGAAATGGAGATGCCAGTGTAGGAGGGTGAGACTGGAGGTTCACAGACTCCATCCAGAGTGTAATCACTGTTTAGCAGAGCAGCTTTTGTATTAGATTTTAATTTGAAATTCATTTGTGAAAGGTGTAGAGGTCCCACTATTCTCTATTCTGCATGTGAGCAATGTCTTGGTAAAACAACATTGCTGACAAAAAGCAATGACAATCACTTAAACCACTCTGAACATCAATATCAAATGCCTCACAATTAAAATTTTCTTTCAGGAAGCTGAGTGATCTTAGTTATGCTTTGTAGTAATCAATAGTATACTTTCTGACTGGAGCAACCTCCATGATAAAAGCAAGTGTGTCCTTTCAAAATAGTGTTCTTTGCTGCTGTAGGGCAAATAAGCAGGAATTAATGAGCAGCTAAAGGTCTTGAATCAGTAAAATTCTCATTTACTGTATGAGTTGAGACTTGCTCAATTTGTGCCACAAGCAGCTGGAACTCAGCTGGAAAATAACTTGTCTGTCACAGTTATTCAAGTCTCCTAGACCTCAATAGTTGCAAGTAGCTTTTTTTTCCTTGTTTTTCTTTTTTTTTAATCACTTAAGTATTTGGGACATTTTTAACATTTCTTTACTTATTTGCATGTGTCTTCCATTTGTGAAGAAATGGTCTGTGAGACTGTTATGTCAAAACAGTTGGGTTTACTTACCTCCAGTACCAATGTAACTTAATAGTCAGTTGAAAGTTGTGATTTCTATTGAATTTTCAGTTCCCTGTCTGCCTCTTTCCCACATGGACAGAGACTTTAGATTGTAATTATTCAATATATTCCAGACTGCAAATTCAGACCCAAGATGCATTTGAAAGTGATGTATACAAGGGAACTCTTCTCTGCAAAGGCAGACTGTTCAGCTTGGTAAAGCTAATCTCTGTACTTTCTCTCATGGACAGGCAGGAGCTGTTTCAAAGGATGGCTCAGAATAGGAGCTGATTTCTTTTTCTGAGCCGCTGAAACACTGAGGAGAGGAGCCTGCTTTCCCTGCAACTAATAATGACAAATATTAAGAATGTTAATGGAGTCGGTAATGTTTCTGTGGTGTCTGTAAGATACATTGAAAATAACTCTTGGTTCCCTGCATTTACTTAAACCAGGAAGGTCTGGTTTTGGTCAAGCACTGGATGTCATTACCAGAATTCTGCAATATTAATCTCCCAGTCTCTTAACTCTAAAGTAGCTAGGTGTTATTTTCCTATTGGCAAGAAATACTGCTGAGCAGACCATTGAATGACTTCTGCTTTGTTTTGCTGGATTTGTAACTATTGTACATTTTCCTTAATAAGAAACTCAGGTACCTTCTTATTTTCTTGAAATTTGTACAGGCAGTCATTCCAACGATAGAATACGACTACACGAGGCACTTTACGATGTAACTAAAATAAGAGATGTGTTCTGATTATCAAATCTTTTTTTAAATAACCCATCCATGTGACTTACACAACATTATACACAATTTCTGTAACTAATCTTTTATCAACTTGATGCATTAAAATAAAATGTTCCATTACCAGCCTTTTTAATAAAAATCTCTGTGTGTAATATAAATAAATCACTTTCATTCCAGTACAGATGCTGAACTAAGAGGTGGGATTTTTTTCTCCATAACTCCTTAGTTTCCTTCCATGAGATTATTTTCATTATGTTAGAAACTGAAATCTATTTTTGTAGTAGAAGCCTAATACTTTTAGCTTTGTTGCTGATTCCTAAAAATATGCATTTTTATTTTTTCTCTTCCCGTTTAAATTCACTTGAGAGCTTTGTGGAGGGTTTTTTCACAGCTATGAATGGTTATATTTCCTCTAGCTGGAGTAATATTTTAAAAAATGAAAAAAATAAGTGATTGTCTTGTTTAAAAGTCTGACTACAGCTTAAACAAGTAACTGTAAGTAACCAGTCTTTGAAAGGTGATTTACACTTGAGCAAGACTAGAGATGGAAAATTTGAGGATACAGAGAAGGAATATTGATTATATAGTCTGTTTCTCTTGTAATTAAAGAACAGTCTTATTGACAAAAATACAGCTTGGGGGTAAAGGGAAGAGATTGCTATGGCAGAGCAAGGTTCAATCTTGATTATTTGTCTGCCTCAGCTACACTAATTGCCAGTCTAATAGTGTGGTTTCCTCCTTGGGATGAACATGCATGGAGTTGTTTGTGGATTCAGATATTGCAGAGGCATCCAGGCTTTAGCAGCCACTTTCTGCCCTGTAAAATGTAAGGTTTATATTAATGAAAATTGGAGGAAAGGACCATCATGTCTCTGTATATCTATTTGTGCATATATTTGTAGTCATTAGATTCACTTAAACTGGCTTTCAGGAAAGCACTTGTGTGTCCCAAGCATCCATCTTGCATTCTGCAAGGTAATCAGAAGTTGAGTGTCTGCAGTGGACTGAATTTACTGTTGGGTAGGGAGATTGGTCCCAGTCCTGGCACAGCTTGTCCCTATGTTTGCTGTCCTGTGTACCATGCTCTTACTTACATGGGAACACATAATCAGGTTGTGTGTTCCATGCTAAAATTGACTTTCCTCTTGATATGTCTTCACTTCCTCTTTTTTGGACATATCTTAAGCAATGTCTATGTAAGTGAAGAGTAATGCTGGCTGAAACCTGTTAAAAACTTAACCACACCCACTGAGTCATGCCATAGGAATGGCCTAGGAGACTAATCTCAAAGATGTTTTGGGCTTTCTGGTAACAGGAAGCAGCTGTCCTCCACCCAATAAATAGGGGAGCAAAGAGAGGGAGTATGACTTAAAATAACCAGTAGTGATGTATATGTTTTTCCTTTGATGCATCAGAATCTTTTGAAACATCCTTTTCCCTAAAAGGTATCTGTTCTTCTCCTGTAAGAAGGTGAATTAGTTTCATAAGTCTCTAGTAAGTTAAGTTATAAAATACCACATTCTTCCTTGTCAGGTTTTTGACGAAAGCAAGTGGCATGATTTTTTTTATTTTTAATGTATAAACCAAAGAAGGCCTTTTTCTCTGACCCTAACAGAAAAAGAGGCACAGCAGAACTGAAGAGAACGTGCCAATGGCTTCCATCATCACTGTGATATTAAATGCCTTATGGCATTTTTAGCCCTGCACTGTCTGGTGTTGCAAAAGCCAGTCCTTGGTGACTAAGACATGCTGTTCTGCTTGGCTGCTTATCAAAGTGGTTGTGCCTACAAGCAAATTTGATCTGGGTGTACTTGTAGCAGTTGTACTGTACCTTAATCCTCCTCTTCCTTTGGGATTAATGTTTAAAATTCCTGATAGAACCAAAGATTGCTGCTGTAGGAACTGCTATAAACATGCAAACATAGTAACTTCAGTTAAAGCTTCTGTCAAATCCTACATGATTATTAATTATCTGAATTTTGTGTCAGCATCAGAAGAGCTTCTCAGAAGTTCTGCTCTGCTCACTTTCCTACTACACACATTACAGTTCTTATGGCTCTTTGCTTGCCTTCTGTTTCTTGATCTTGGACTTTGCGTATGTTCTCATTTACAGGTGCTGCATGCAGTGAAGGTGTGGGTGAGATTTTGATTATACTGATTATGCACAGTGAATGAGTTATGATGCAAAGGGAATAACCTCATGGAGATGTAAAATAATGACCATCACAGCCTATTGTCAAACTTCAGATATCTAGTCTTCATTTTACATGAAATGTAAAAATAGTATAATAGGAAATAATTTTAAAACACCAATAAATACTTCCAATAAAAGATAAATGTGGAAGATAAAAATCAAAGCAGTAGCTGTGGGAAGTGCAGTTCTGTATTTAGTGTTTTAAGAGTCTAATCAAAGCCTAAGCTACAAGTAATGAAGGATGGAAATAGTGTTAAACAAACAGGGCAATTTCAACTTTGTCCTTCTGTGGCAGCATTTTTAGGTGTGGGAAAGTAGAGTTTGTTTAACCAGCTTGCTAACAAACAGCCTGAGCCATTGCTAGAGAACTAGAATGCTTTGAATTTGTCTGTGTTGTGAAGTCTGTAGGGACACTTATAATTTAGGGTCTTATGCTAAAAGCTTACTGATTTCATGTTTCTTTCTGAAATGTGCTTATCTGCTTTTTGAGTGAAAAATAGCCTTTTATACCAGTAACTTGCAAGTTCTATTTTAAGTCTATGTGAAAAAAAAAAAATAAAAAGCTATCTGGATGTAGAAAATTCAACTGTATAAAGAATGAAGAATTTAATTCATTCAGAATGTCATCCTTATTGTTGGAAGTAGGTGTGTACAACTTGATAAGAGGCTCTCTCTTTTTTGATAGTCCAGCTTCAGTTGCAATAAGGATTTATGATGAAAAAAATATGAATCTTCCTAGCTGCAAACTCTTGCACTGGTACCCTTACTGTTGTTCTCTACAGAAAGAAATCCAAGATGAATATGCTGCTAGACTGACTTAGCATGAGGCCAGCTGCTCCCATGGTGCATATCAGTTGTAAGCTTGGGCAAATAGAGAAATGTCCTAGTAAAGAAGACAAACTGGAACACAGAGAACACAAACAATGAGTAGGAGCAGTATTCTTTGTTGAGTCAAACTGAATTTTTTCTGGCAAAAATTAAACACACAGGAAATAAAAAATGGGCTTCACTTGAGTTAGTCCAAAATTTTAAGTGAGATATCATTAACACAGTTTTTGAAGAGAGGAAACTTGTATATCCTTGTTTGTTCCTTAAAATTTTTTTTTTTCAGACCACAAGCCAGTGGTTTTAGACAAATTCCTTAAAAGCACTGAAATTAGGTTTTACAGCATTTAGAAAATAAACATGTTTATTTTCTTTTCCTGTAACTTTACTGCATTCAGCATCTCTGTACAAATAGTTTTTGGTCCTGCTAAATAATTGGTTTTGGCAAACATCGACTGGAGGAACACCCAATTCTAACAAGGGACATTTGCTTTTCTGCTAAGGAGAAATACAAGTTTAAAACATGACTGTGTTTAGGTTTAAATCAACATGATTATTTGTCTTCTGAAGTGCCAAGGCAAACTGAAATGCCCTTCTACATTCTTACTGCCTTTTAGTTTGTTTATGACCACAGAAGTCACACAGCCTGCCTTCCCTTAACAGTGTACACAATGTGTTCTTGTGTGGGCTGTCATCAAAACAAATACATCTTCTTTTGTGTGACTTGTTCTCTGAAAGAAAGCCTTCGTTTCTCTTCCATCTTTTCTTTTTGCCTGCTCATATGTTTTTTTGGCATAGCACATCTACTTTCAGCTTCTAAACTGAGCTGTTTCACAGGTTAACCTTTCTTGGCTTTAGCACCCACTTGCAGACGTGAAGATATTCAGCTGATGGCCTCTGTTCCCGTTAGTTCCTGGTAGATTTGGTAAGTGCCCCCTCAGTCTTTTACCTACTTCAGAACCACGTGTTCACTGCCGATTCAATAATTAACTCCTTGTTTGCCCATGAAGCCTGTTCACCCTGCACTAAACAAAGTAACGCCGCTGGGTCGCTGTGCATTGATTGGTGTGTTTGAATGAGAGAGAGATCTCTCTTAGGCCGTTATTAGCAACAAATTCCACAATTGTTGTACAACTTTTTCGTCTCTGTACTAGCTCCCTCTCTGTCACCAGTTGCGAAAGCTGATGGCAGGCATCGATATATGACTGCCTGCTGGCACGTAGGGTATTTTTTTAATGAAATAGAACCAAGTTTGTTGTGGATCCTAATTTGTTATTTGCAGCAAGTTGCATATCACCACTTTACATCTCTTTTTAAAAATGTGTTCGTGATCGTTCAGAATCAGCCTAGGCTATTTCACCCAGTCTAGGGGAAAAACTGGCACTGCCAGGTAATTTTACATGTCAGCTTTTAGAGCAGAACTGCAAGTATACCCTTAGTGTGTTTTCACATGTAGCATAACAAGAAATCAGGACCATAATTACTGGGTGTCAGAATAGACAATAATCTTGCCCAATTGGAAGATGCAGACCTGGTCTTAGTGTTAAAAGATATTTCTTAGGCTTCTCTTTCCATGCTTGATTTTCATTCGGCATTTAAGTATCAGAACATCCCAAAGGTACTGCTTTATTTTGGGAATAGCCTTGTTCATTGTGCTGCAGAGATTGTCTTGCCAGCCTGCACTGGACCCACATTCCTCCATGCATGGCTTTTGATCACATGATTTTTTGATGTTGTTGACTTGTAATTTACACTTGAACATGTCAGTAAGCAATGAGGATAAAATATGAAGTTTGCAGCATGTGCAGTGTTGTGAAGTAGAAAAAAAGATCACAGCTAAATATATGAATAGCCAATAAAGTTGCATTGTCTTGGAAGATTCCAGCCTGAAAGAATATATTCTGTAGTCACTTGTCATGGACTAATAGTAATAATAGCTTGCAGGCAACCAATGCTAATTAAAAAAAAATAATATGTATGTATTAGATTTTCACAACATAAGATAGGGTATAATTGCAGATATTAGAAATTAGTGATTAGAAATTAATGAAGGGAACAGCATCTTTGGATTATTAATAATGATCTTCAGAACACTGAAACTTCATAAAGCCTGGAGGATACAATGTGATGGAATAGCTTAAATAAAAGCAAAAAGGAAAAAAAAGTAAGGCTGATGCAGATGATTTCAGGCAGGTCAATTTTACATTGATACTTAAAATGTGAGAAGAAAATAAGCAAGCAGCTAGTATTGGATTTCTTGTTCTTAAAGGATTAAAGAAGGGTAACAAACGGTAATCAATGTAGCTTAATGGAAAGTATCTCTAGTTCAATTTGATACTGATCTTTAAAACTATCAATATGATCAGCCACACTTATGAAAGAAATTCTTACCTTTAAAATGATGCTGCATAATTCATTGACTAAGAAATTTCAAAAATACAGCTCAAAATGGATAAAAGGGAAGTAATCAATTGATGTCAGCTTTGATGATTCCCAGCTCACAGACACAAAGCAGGGGGTGTTAATCACGTAATCTGGGTATTAATTTTTAGCCTGCAATATTTTAGCTTTTTATTAAAAGGAAAAATTCTTAGAAGCCTACTTAAAATGGAAATTTCTAGCGCAAACACTTAGTTCATTAAACAGAATCACAGGAAGATTTGTTTAAAGAAATATACCATGATGTTGGTGGTCATGTACTGTCTAAGTGAGCACGATTGTTCTCAGGTTTATGCACCAAATGATCCTGATGTTTGGTAGTGAGCATTTAGCTGTTGGTCTTCATAATTATTTTTTTTTTTGAGCCACCTTCCCTATTTCTTTCAAGTCCTTATGATACCATATAATATCAGAACTGGCAGAATTAACCAAGCTGCCAGTTAGGCCATTCTGTTGTTAAAAAATATATCAAACCAAGAATTGACAGGTTTCCTTTTGAAGTAGTCCAAAATTAAATGTTGTCCTTTTTGTCTAGTTCTAGAGTGGAGTTATTTTGATTTGGTGATTTAGGTAATTTTTTCATTGAAATGTTAGGAAAACATATTCGGCCACAACAAAAATAGATAGGATTTTTTCTTTTTCTAGTAATCGAGTGCATGGGAAACATGATGAACAATTTACTTGTTGTTTTGACCAACTTCTTAGTACTGGCAAAAGCAGGGAAACATTTTTGGTAATACAGTTGACATTGGTAATTATCTTATCCAAAGGTATTTTCCTAATCATTTCTTGTTAAATAAATGCCAACAGACCTAGTCAAGACGAGATTAAGTCTCCAGTCTGACTTGGTAGCTGCCACTGAGAAGCCCATTGGTTACCTATTACCTGAGGTATTTGGGAGTGTAATGGGAATCAAGCTGAAGCTGGCAACATTTGGAAGGGCGGCTGCCGTACTGTTCTGAGCATGCAATGCTTGGTGATCTGAACTAGATTTTAGCTCTGCACCCAATTCTACTCCCCATACCTAATCCTTCAGTATTTTGTTTTCTGGGAATGATTTCTTAGGAGATGTAGCATCTACCTGGGGAAATTCCATCAATGCCAGCCATGTGCTGGGTTTCTGTTTTCTGGGAAGATAGAAAATATGCCCCCCTTCTTCCTAACCACATAAGTCAAACATCCTGTAATTGAAGTAATCTAAATAATCTTCTGCCTCTGATATCCTGCTGCTTCAGTACACAATGACCCAACCACCTAGTGGGGCTGAAGCTGCTTCTCCTTGGTGCTTGTCTCTTGCTGGAGGTGGTGTGGAGGAGGGGAAGGAAGGTAGTTTAAACAGTTTTTTATCTCTATTGGATCCCTGTCAGTGAGGGGAGGCGGAGGTGAAGAGCAATGACCTGAGCATAGCAAATGTTACCCTGTTGCATCATAATTATTTCATTTCTGAGGGGAAGTTAGAAGCAACAACAGCAATAAAAGCAGTGGTTTCTGCCTTGTCTTCCAGAGCAGCTTTAACAGGCATCTCTGCTATGACACTGCACTGCTTGCAGGTTTTTCTCTTGCTTCTGCTTGGTTCATGGTGGCCAGACTCAGAGCAGCATGTGGCGGGAGCTGTGAAGGTCAGGGAGCACTATATAGCTGCACAGATCACCAGCTGGACCTACAAACCAGAACCCGAGGAAAAGTCCAGGTAACAAGTACAGGATAAAAAGGATGAAATTAGTCCTCCCTTGGGACTGAAAAGTGGTTTTTTTCTCTCATCTCTTGTGGAATTGCAGAGCCCAGGAGGACTTTGGAGCCCAATCTGTTGATTTCAGAGGAACTTGGCTGACCTTAAACAGCATGATCTGAACTAAAGCCAGTGACATATTAAAAGCTCCTTTTTATTTGCTGCATTAGTGGATAGAATTATTTTTATGTTTTCAGAGCACTTCTGTTAAATAAGCTCCAGAACTTGCTTTTGTCATTTTTGCATAGCTTAATGTTGGTTGCTTGGGTTTTTTTAAATGTATTTATTTTAGGTACATGGATGCTGAGCAATGTTAAGTTGAGCCATGGTTTGGTAAGATTTCAAAAACGTTAAGACTTTAGAATTTGCTGAAGGAATAATTATGTTCCAGTTTTGATGCTGTCACTTTCACTTAAATCAGAGCCAGATGAACTTTGGAACTAGCTGTACCATTTCTGAGTTGTTCAGGACTTTTGTGAAATGTACATTCTGAGTCCTGATGAGTAAAGCTGGTAAGATCAAGCATTACTCTGCTTCATTAAGTGAAAATACTGATTTTATTTTTTTCAGATAGCATTGCACAGTGGCCAGCCTACCTGCATCCACCAATCAAGAATATAAAATATGTTATTTTTGTTACTACTATGGTCCTTAGGATTATAAACACTGCAGGTGCACTGTTACAGATTTCAGAACTTGGATGTAATTTTGAGTTCTGTTTAAATTAGGGGGGGAAATTACTAAAAGTTAAACATTAAAATTAATTAAAAATTACTTGTCCTCCTACATTAAAAGTATTTTTTTATACTGCTGCTTTTTTATGTATGTATTTTTATGTAGGTGGATGACTTGCTTTTTTTTTTTTTTTTGTTTATGATTTTTTTTCCTAAACATGTATTGTGTTTCAGGATAATATGGAAAAGATACTTCAGTTCAGATTATGACTTTCTAAGTTTTTTTCTTTTTCCAAGATCTAATTATAACAAAGTTTCTGTGATTTCTAAAACCCCCTCAAAAGTTTAATAGAGCTGGTATAAGCATAATGTCAAACTGGCAAGACAGAAGAAAATAGGATTTAAAGGTAGGAATGTGAAGCCAGATGCCATTTAAGTATTGACCTGGACATGTGAATTTACTAGTTAAAACGTCATTCTCTTCTACACTGGGCGCATCAATATAAGCATCAACTACTGTTTGGTTAACTTTACATTGTGGATGGAGTCTTTTCATGCAGTAGAGACTCACAAGACTGTACAAAACCTCAGCTGAAGTTCTCTGAGATAACCCAGCAGTATTTTATATGCAATGTCTATTGGGTTACCTTGCCTAAGTATGTAGAGCAAGTCACATCCCAGGTGGGTCTAATGAATTTTACAGAGATTCTAGAAATTTAACTGAAACCCAAAACAAACAAATAAGCAAACAAAATCCAACAAAACTACCAACTAAAAAAAAATATCCAAAACAGAAAACCAAAAAACCTCACAGCAAAAATATACTCACTGAGGAAGAGTTAATGGCTTGGATCCCAAATGTATTGGAGTCTGTAACTTGTGCTGATTTCAGTAGAAGCTGAATTTCTATATGCAGTGTAAGAATCTGATACTTTGGTGCTTCTATTTCTAAATAACTTAAGAGAGGCTGAAAGGAAAATGGATTCTTCCTGAACTATTTCCTTAATTTTGGCTAGAAAAGGACACCTTATTTCTCTGAGTGTCAGTTTTTGTCTTTGCAGAGGTTTGTTACTATGTACGAATGCTATATAGTTATAAGGCACTTCAGCACAAAGTGAAAATGTATTTTATGTGCATGTTGCTGTGTTGGTGCTGGAATTCCTAGAAGTTATGTAACTAGACCTGCTTGTGTAGTGTGATATTTCTGAAGTGTTAGTGCGCTAGGTATTTAATTCCTCCTCACTATACAACTGGCACTGATAAATTTCCTCTTCTACCCTACAGTCTCACATGCATATTCTCTTATACATTGCCACATTAGTGCAGCTCTTACCCATGAAGGTTATGGATCCCATCCTTCTCCTTAAAGAGTTAAGCAAAATTTTATCAATAACTTTAAAAAGGTGGGAATTAATTGAAACACCAATTGCTTCTGCCTAACTGCTGTGGCGAGAGAGGGTTGCGGGGGAATTTACAAGAGACCTCTTGCAAAAGAGATCTCCCCCTTATGGACTCTGGATGTCACTGAAGTGGGTTCTCTCTGCTCAGCCTCCCTATGCTTGAGCAGCCCATCAGCTCCTCACTGTCCAATGTGCCTGAAAGGGCATTACAAAGAGAACAACTGGAATTACTGTTGGATTCAGTCATCATACATACTAGAGTAAATAAACCAATAAATGTGAAGGGCTGTTATCCTTCCAGCCCTCTTCTCATCATTATTTCCATTGCAGAAGTGTCGTTTGCTGGTTTCCTTCTTCTTGCCTAAATATTTTCTAAGAAAACATTATGTGGTCTCCTGGGTGCCAAATTGTTTATGTAACAAGACTAAGGGCACTTTGCAGTGTTTCTCATTTTCTAACTTGCTGTGACATCCTTAGTTGTTGTCAGAGAACAGCTTTATGCTTGCCTTCAGAGTCATTCCTGTGACAGGAGCTTGCTGTTAATGCTGTTGTAAAACCCTTCTGGTGAGTCTTAAAGTTCAAACATAGGGCTGAACAAACAGAAATTCAGGTTTCGTTCACTCTGTCTTGTCAGATGCTTTCTAGGTTAAGTATGGTTGAGACATCTTCCTCTGTATCTTGGACAAAACAAAGGCATCTTTATGCCCTTGTAGAATCAAAAGGACCCATAAAAACCACCAGTGAAATCAGTGGTGAACTGTTCTAGGTATGGATATTGGATGCCCTATATGACATTATCTGGTTTGGGATCATAAATTCAATAGAATAAGAGGGAGAAGTGAAGACACTACAAAGAGTTGGACTGTGTGCTTTGCCTTCAGCAAAATGTGCAAGTGATTAAATATATTTTCAAGATTCATTTTTTTGAGATTTCCATCAAACAGCAATGGCATCTCTGAGAATCTTTGTCCTTTCAATATTTTTTGTAACTCTTTTGGTTTCAGATTGGAACACTCAGATCCTGTATTTAAGAAAATTTCTTACAGAGAATATGAAGTGGATTTTAAAAAAGAAAAACCAGCAAATACATTTGCAGGTAAACAAGACTGAAATGTTCTGAATATTTTCATTTGTTCCTTATTTTAAAGCCAGTGGCAACCTAAGCAAGCTTGTATTTTTCTGTTCATTATTTGCACATAAACCAAATAGGCACAGGGCATGAGGTCTCTGCAGTGCAGGAATGAGGCTTCCAAAGGCCATTGGGCTTTCAGAGGATGTGGCTGTCTGCAAATCAGTTGCACCATACGAAGTTGTTCCCTTTGTTTTCAGCATCTGATGAGATTTACCACATGCACGCAGATTTGGCCCAGCCACAGTGATGACTCTATGAATTCCTTGTGAAGGAGCCTAAGGCCTGAAACTAAATATATACAAAATAGTTTACAAAAAAAGAGACTAACAAGCCAAAAATTGTCTTAGCAGCTTTTTCAATTGCTTGTTTTTGCAACATGGGGAGGAGGGATACAAACTCTTGAAATCTTTTGCAGGAAATTCCTCAAGAAATGTGCAGTGTGGAACTGATTATTTACTTGGATAACATTTGGGAATTGAAAGATCTCTTTGTTCTGTGACTTCTGGCATTCAGAGTGTTACTTAAAGTAATGTGTTGAATGCCTTTCTCTAAACTCCTAAACTACAAAATGTTTATCTTCTAAAACTATTTAATTAAATTGTATGTGAAAGATGTCTAGAAATTTTCAATGAACCTCAGGATGAATCTTTTGATAGAGTTTCTGTATCTGTAAATAACTTTTTTCCCCTTACTTTCCCATGATTTTTAAGTGCTAGTTGCCAGATGCAAAATTTATAACATTTCAGAATATGCACTGTAGGCTTTAAGTTCCCATATGCCTTTTTATGGGTAAATCTTCATTGCAGTGTTATTACATTCTCTGCGTTAATTTTGGGACTTGTACTTTGAGAGCTAATATTTTTCTAAAGGGGGAGAAAATTCTTTGTTTCACTGAACATACTGTTTTATTAATATTTTCCTCTTTCTTTATCTTGAATAACTACAGGACTTCTGGGACCAACCCTGCGTGCTGAAGTGGGAGATACTTTAGTGGTTCACCTTAAAAATATGGCTGACAAGCCAGTCAGTATTCATCCTCAAGGCCTAGTTTACAGCAAAAATGAAGAAGGTAAATACTGTAGAAACTCCATGTTTTGCTCATTTGCTTGTAGACTACTGCATGAAATGTTGACAGGGATCCAGATCAATGTGTGAAGCTATGTGTAACACAAATATCTGTTGATCTTGGATTACACCTTCACCTCCATTGCTAGCTCCTTTCTTGTTCATCGGTGTAACACTAGGAATCTGAGTGTTATGAACACGGTTTCCTAACAGTGCTGATCATGCTGTTCTGATACTAAGCATTTCATGCTCAGCTTTGTGGTGCTTTGCTCCACACCCTCATGAGACCAGCAAAAAGAGATGATAAACTATGATCAAATGGACAGTAAAATACCTGTACCAGCATGAAGTGAGTTTGGTTGCTCATGCTTCTTGGATTGCCCTGCCCTGGGTGCTGAGCCAGAGCTCTGACCCACAGTTTACAAATTCATGCAAGGCTTTGGTTGTTGTGTGGGTGCAAAAAGAGTTTTGCAACTCCGTCTCAAGGAGTTGGACAGAACATCTCATTGGAAGTGATGGGCAGTTCAGTTTGACTGTCTTATTAATTAATGCACAGTTTACACTTTGGATTTCGATTCTCTGTCTCCCCTTTGTCATATTGCACATCTGTTGGATATGGCAGGCACAGACATGAGCCATTACTCCCTCCATATGTGGATGTGCAGAATACAAAAGGTCTAAGGCAGCAAGTCAGTGCCAGCCCATGCAGTGGCTTTATGAGAAACAGTTAGAAAAGTGACAGAGTGGGCAGCATTACTCTGCAGAGCATCAGTGAGCAGAGGCTGAAGCTTCATCACATCCTAACCCTAGTCAGACTGATGAAGAGCCCAACCTTTTGGCAGTGATGATACTTCTAGGAAATCTTTAATCTGTAAGAAACAGGATGGTGGTGGAATAGCTACCCTCCCCATGCTACTCTCAACAGTGTGTGAGTGGAATCATGAGTTATCTCTTTGAAGATATCTATATGAAGTATCATATAAGCAAGATCAAACCAAGCTTTTGGAGCTGATTGTAGGAAGATATTCCAGGCATTTTAATTGCTCTTTTTCTTCATGCCACCCTACTGACTCTTTTTTTGGCAGGCTCCCTGTATGATGACAGAACATCACCTGCAGAAAAACGAGATGATGCTGTACTTCCAGGCCAGCTCTACACATATGTGTGGGATATATCAGAAGAAGTTGGTCCAAGAGAAGCTGACCTTCCTTGTCTTACTTATGCTTACTATTCTCATGAGAACATGACAATGGATTTTAACTCTGGTCTGATTGGAGCATTGCTGATCTGTAAGAAAGGTAATGAAATGCTGTAAGACTACTATAAGGTAATATATTTTCATTTCTAACAAAGATGATAATGTATGATAATGAGAGAAGATATATTATTTTCTTTTTCACATCTTTACATGCAGTGTAAAACAAAATGTTTTTTAACATCATTCTTTTAGATGTTAAAGTTTTTAAATGCCAGCTTTCATGCAGTTCCATCCTATAATTATAGGATGGGCAGAAAACATTAATATATAGATACATTTGCCTGCACTGGTTGCATTTGCAGTTGCTTAACTGCTAAGTATATGACCTCAAATTTCCTGTTGAAGAGTAAATATTTTCTAAAACTTCATTCAAAATGGTTCAGCCATTTCAGAGAATAAGGCAGGAAATAATTGTTGTACCCATTGTCTTTTAAAGGCTGTCTGATCAAGAGCCTGGAACACTCTCTCTTCTGTAACATGGCTTTAAAATTGCAGAGCAGTGTGTTTTTTGCTAGTCATTTGAAGATATGGCCAGATTTGAACAGATTTTAAGTCTTAAAATTGTTTTTGCATGTGATCAGAGATGTTAGATTTTAGCAGTCTGAACTATTGAATTCCATCTCCACTAATAACTGGTGTCTTGTAGCACTTGTAAATAGCTGCTAGACACATATCACTGGTTTGAGGGACGACTGAAACAACATGCCACCATGTAAAGTACTTAAACTACTTACTGGTCCCTTAAATCCAAGGTTTTTCCAAATTATATATCCTTCTTGTGGTGAATGTGCTTTGAGTTATTTAGCTTGATTTAGTTTGAGTCAAAAATTTTGTGTAGACTGTAGACTGCATGGACTTGGACCTCAGTGCTTCCCTGAAAGTAAACAGAATGCTGGTTCAGTGTGGGTTGCACAAGGACAGTCTCCTCACCCATAGATACCCATTTTAATGCAGAACACACCTACTCTTATCACCTCAAAGGAGTTGCATTAGCATTAATTATGTTCCTCCTGAATTTTTTTGATGATTGGTGCTTTTAGTATTATCTAGGACTTGTTATTTTCCTAGTTTTCTTGGGTTTTCTTTCTCTGGGTTTCTGTATATATGCATATTTTATGGCGTACTGGTTGAGCTAATCCGGGCAAATACTTTGAAAACTATTTCCTTCTCAGGCTTCTCAAATTCATGCACTCTGGGCTTGAGTAGGATATGAATTTGAGATGGACTGGCATGACCACTACCTTCAAGAAAATTTGGGTGTATGTTTATGGCTAGAACAAAGACAAACAGCTCACTATGCATATTGTTAAGATTCCTGAACACAGATTTTTGATTGGGCACTGTGTCTGGTAGATGTGCAATGTACCCGTGTATTTGGTCTGCCTGGCATGGAGTTTAGTTTCTTCACAGCAGCTCATATGGTGCTGTGTTTTGGGTTTGTGGCTTAATAGCATTCATAATACACCCACCCATGTTTGAGCTGTTGCTGAACATGCTTGCACAGTGTCAAAGCTTTCTCTTTTTCCTGGTCAGACCTCCCCAAACAGTGGGCTGGGGGTGCACAAGAGGTTGGGAGGGGAGGGGACCCATCTGGACAGATGAAACAGATTGGCCAAAGGGTTATTTTCTACCATTAACATAATTGCGCAATAAAAAATGGAGGTCGAGGAGGAAGCAACAGTGTGGGGAGAACAAGGGGTGCTGACTTCCAAGGTAACTGTTTTTCAGAGACTGACTGGGCATCAGTCAGCTTGTGGGAGATGATGAGCGATTTCTTCTGCATTGCTTGTTGTTTTCCCCTCTTTCCTTCACCTTTGAACCATCTTTATTGACCCATGAGTTTTCTCATTTTTGTTCCTCCTGTTCTCTCTCCTGTCCTGTTGGGGATGGGGAAGCATTGAAGTGGGTGTTTGGCTGCTGGTTGGGGTCAGCTCCCCATGGTCTGACACATTTAAGAGGTGGTTAAGGTCATAAAAAGTGGACTTTTGAGTTAAAGCACTGCCTGAATGTTCTTTGCGTGGCAAACAGATAAATTCCTCTGTTGATCTGAGGCTTCTTTTGTGAAGAAAAATAGAACTTTGTAGCTTCACATAAATAAAAAAAATTATATTAAGGATAATTTCTTCCACTGCTGCTTTTGCCAGGTAGAATAATCAATAAGTTTGCAAATTTTTCATTCTTGCAATCCAGAGGGACCAGATTATGTTTTGAAAGTAGCAACTGGAAGTTTTTGATGCGAGCAATCTACAGAAAGAATCAGTAAAAATCACACCAGTTCTGTGTGGCATGTCCAGAATGAATTCTACTTCTTGACAGAAATTACATCTGTATCACAAAATCACCCAGGACAGTTTCTTGTAACTGATCCAAGCAGTGTCTGTTGAAGTCTTTTGTGTGTAAGTGTTGTTTGGTGAGTGGTCAGTTTTAAGCTTTTCAAAGGTGCTGATGACCTCAGTGCTTGAAAAGGTTCTGTTCACACTGCCGGTGACTCTGCCATCACTCTTGTCCTTGCCTCACAGTCTGAAAAGAGAGGGCAGCACCTGATTGTGAACCGAAGGTGTTTGACACTTCCCTTCTTTAAGGTGATCTCTGCAACACATTGCCAGAAATTGTCTGAGACAATTCATTGCATGATGTTTATCTTTGGAATACTTCAGACTTCTGATTTTGTGGTTACCCAATCCAAAAGTACTTCCAGAAATAAAATCACATTATGAGCATTCTTAAGGCTTTGTTTTGATCAGGCTCAGCCAGTGCCTGCTAACAGGTGAAACAAGCTCATTAAATATACACTAACACAACTGCATGTGAAATCTGCTTTATTTCTGCTTCAAATTAAGACCTGTTGTTTCTCCTTCACAGGAAGTCTAAATGAGGATGGGTCACAGAAACATTTTGACAGGGAATACGTACTGATGTTTGGTGTGTTTGATGAAAACAAGAGTTGGCAAAAATCACCATCAGTCAAGTATACAATTAATGGCTATACTGATGGAACGTTACCAGGTAATGTTCTGGCTTATGTGAAATTAAACTAACATTTATGAACACTGAATATTACCTTTAGTTGCTTTTCATGCACAAGAATGGGAATGTGGAGAAATGGGATACAGCCTTTTTTAGAATGTGTCTGTGAGCATCTAAATTCTGGAAGAAAACCTGTGCTGCTGAAAGGAAGTCATGCCGGATTACTGATAGGAATAATGTGATTGCTTCTAAGAAGACTTCTGCTTGAAGAAAAGGATTACTGACTTAAAAAAAAAAATTAATAAGCTCCTTGTTTTTTTTTTAACAAGCTGATGGTGAGAGAGTGATTTGATTAAGTGAATTGTTGGTTCTACAGGATATAGAACATACTGGGTGCAAAACTTCCTAAAAGTGGAAAGTCAGTTATCATTAGAAGACTCAACTAAGTGAGAAGACTAGGAAGATGGTAGTGGGGCTATTCTGTTGCTAGTGCTTTTCTGTTGTTTTCCTAAGAAAAAACTTTCATATCTCTCTCCCATCCATTGAGCAAATACAAAAGGTTGTCTTAAGTGAGGATATTTTTAAGGAAATATTGAAGGGGATAGTTACTGTCACTAGGTAGGTACCAAATCAATCTTTAGCTTAGATCCTTGCTTTGTTCTTTGCATTTCCTGCCCTGTTTTCTCCTCACTCCCCAAGCAAGGACAGGTCAGCTTTCCAAAAGAAGGCACTGTTTTTTTTCCATTTTTTGCCAGCTTGTTCTAAGTCAGTTTGTCACTTGCAGGTAAGATTTAAACATCTGTCTTCCGCTGACACATGATTTTGGTATCTGTTCCATTTACGCACTTCTGAAACTTCCTCTTGTTGCAAACTTTGATCACAGCAAAATTTTTTAATGTTTTCAGTGAAGATTCACTTCAACCTAGGGTGCATGGGGAACTTGCATGATTTGCCTGTATTCTGAATCCTAATCCCTTGTCTCTTTCAGGTTTAGAGGCATGTGCATATGACAACATTAGCTGGCACTTGATAGGAATGAGTTCCAAGCCAGAAATCTTCTCCATTCATATCAATGGCCAGTCCATGGAGCAAAAACATCGCCGAGTTTCTGCTGTTAACTTGGTGGGAGGAGCCTCAACCACCGTAAACATGACAGTGACTGAGGAAGGAAGGTGGCTCATATCTTCTCTTGTCCAAAAGCACCTGCAAGGCAAGGAAACATCTAGTTATTAGGCACCTGTAAAGCTGTCCTTCTCTATGTCCCAAATGGCTTCTGCTGTTTTGCCGCGGTACAGTTAATCTGTTTCAGGTGGTTTTGTCATTTCACTAAGAAACTGACCAAGAACCAGGCATTCTGTTGGAAGTGCATGGTGAACTGGAAGATGTTCTTATCTGCAGCTTTACTGCAGTGTCCACATCACAGAGCAACAGTGATTCAATACTCCAGCACCTAAGTCTCTGTGAACTGTTCAGATAAGCACCACTATAAAATTAGTAAGAAACCACCTGTTTCCTGAGAAACAGAGTACTTTCAGCTAAGGGTAATTCAATATGATGAAAATATTTTCTGTTCATCGTTTGAAAGTGGTATCTTTCAGCAATGATCAGAATTCTGTTTTAAAGAATGAGAAAAATATCTCTCTTATAAGAGCTGGAGATACCTTTTGGGGGTAAAAAACAGCTGAAGTGGTAAGAGTTCCTCAGATGGGAAATCACTATGGTCCTGTTTCCTCTCAATTAGCTGGAATGCACGGTTACCTCACTGTAAGGGACTGTGGGGACAAAGAGGTGAAGAAGAATCGTCTCTCCTACAGAGAACGTTTTATGGTCAAAACGTGGGACTATTTCATTGCTGCAGAAGAAGTTACCTGGGATTATGCCCCAAGTATTCCAGACACCCTCGATAGGTAAAATAATAGTTTGTCAGTATAACAGGGAATGTTAACATGAAATCACATGTTTTCATGTTAATTGTGGTTGGAAAGAACCTCTTGGTATCCAACAGCAAAGTTGCACTGGACCTTATGTGGTTGCATTTTTATTGTTTCCAAGTACAGGGACACCTCAGCTTCTCTTAGCACCTTTGCAACTTCACAGTGAAAAAGATTTTCCTTATATCTAAACGTTCTTCCTCATGTTGCACCTTGTGCCCATTGTGTCTCATCTCTTCACCATGCAGCTTTGAGAAGCATGTGGTCCTGCTTTCTCTATAATGTCAGTTTGATAGTTGAGGTTAAACATAAGATGCTCCCTTAGCTACGTCTTTGCATGACTGAAGAAACTGGAATTTTGCTTCTATGCCAAGTGCTCTGGCTCCCTGATCACCATGGTGGCCCTTCACTGGACTCTCACCAGTGTCAGCGACTTTCTTTGCTGAGAAGCCCAACAGTGGACACCTTTCTCCTCTCACAGGGAGCCCAAAATAACAAGATGACTGAGGAATTGTCCAAAGTAGCATAAAAGCTTGTTTTCTAAAATACTTTCCAGCATCAATTCTGCTGAAATAAACAATCCTTCAGAGGAAGAGAAAGGGAGGGAGGGAATATTTCTGGAGATTAAAAGTTTTTAGAAGTTCGCTACAATAAAGTGTTTAGGGAACAGGAGAAAGAGCTCTCTATAAATGACATCTGCATGGTACCAATGTAAATGGAGTAAAAGTCATAATAAATAAGCATATTGGGCTATTTTGCTCAACTTAAGACACATAGAAGGAATTCTGTAACATACATGATGTCATAGAGTACAGTGCTATCAGTGCACTGTGGGGTTAAATTTGCAATCTGTCAATTCCCAGTGCTATTTGTGCCTTTACGAGCCTCTACAAGCTGATATTAAGAATCTTTAAGGATTTAAGCGGAACAAAACAAATTCCTTATTCTGTAAGGGTTATAGTTTCATATACCTCCTTAGATATACGGTGTTTGCACAACTCATTCTTCTTTGGCATGATTTGCTTCCCTTATGTACTCTTGAACTGCACAAAGAACATACTTTTATATCTTTCCTGCCAGTCACACTGCCTTACTTAACCACTTCAGTGCTCTAATCTTTCCTCCTTTGTTCAAAACTCCAGAGTTTATCCCTTTTCAGTAACCTTTTTTGAAGTGTGAGTGACAGCAAACATGTTGCTCTGTGTAAATTCCAAGTGTTTATTCTAGTTTTTCTCTCAACATTAACAATTTTAATGTTTGAAACCTCAGTGTAACACTACTTACTTGTATGGTGTCTGATTGGGATTAAGATTGTGTTCCTATTCCTCCTGGAATCTTTGCTACTGTGAGCAAATTGATTTTTTTTTTCCCTCCATGCTCAACTAAGCCTTTGAAAAAGGAGAACAGTGATTTCTATCTTAGCATGAAAGTGTACCTGCTGCTTCAGTTTGTTTCATACTTGTATGTACACTGTTAAATTAAATGTAAACTCTGCTATTAATTGGTCATATGTAATACCAAAACACAAGTAATGATCTAAGATTCTTCTTACCTAATTTAGGTTAGAATTTGGGGTGAAAAGCATTAAGTTAGTTTAGGGTTTGGATTTTTTTCAAGCAGTGAGATTTCTACCAGTTGCTTGAATACTAATTTTGTATTTTAACAGGTGCTACTATTCAAGTTTTGTTGATAATTTTTCTTTTCCTTTATTTTTAAGACACTATAAATCACAACACTTGGACAACTTCTCCAATCTCATCGGTAAAAGGTATAAAAAGGCTATTTTTACACAATATACTGATGCCACCTTTACTAAACGTCTGGCAAATCCTCGTCCCAAGGAAACTGGAATCTTGGGCCCTGTTATCAGAGCTCAAATCAATGATAAAGTCAGAGTAAGTAACACAGAGTTTATTTATACTTATAGCATGTTTTTCATTGAGGCAGAGATATGAAGGAACTAGTTTGATTTTTGTTGTCTTTCAAATAATATAGCCAATGTTCTAAATATTGGCCCTGTTAAAAGGTATGATCACAAGTAACAGTGTTTAGCTTGCATTTTTCAGTATTCCTTCTATAGTTTCCATGATTGTGCTTTATTTTGCAACATAAACATGCTTCAGTCACAGTCTGTAAAATATATGTTAACACTAGTCCAAAATGGGAAAAATACCCCTAGGCCTGGGTGGACTTCTGAGAGGATTTGTATGTGAGGCTGAACTTCATAAGCCTCTTGTTTCTTATGCTGATATTTTTTCTGGCTGTTTTAGACAAAGGTACTCAGTTTCCATAATCAAATGTTATTTCATGAGGTTATATCATGAAACTACAAAATATTTGCATTACAACCTTGTGCTGCTGCAACATCCACTTGTCTTTCTGTTGTCATTTAATGACGCATTACAAAGTTCCATAACCTTTAACTTCTGTCATTTCCACCATGACTCTGTGGCTCTGAATTTGAGCTTAGCATGTTCCTTTTTTTCTTTTCTCTTTCTCTCTTTTTTTTTTTTAATTCTGATTTTTGTCAAGAATAGGCAGGAAATTTTGCCTTTTCCATACATATCCCCTCTGGGTCTTAGAATCTGGGACAAGCTTTGGTTTTAAATTTTTTTTCTCCCATATTGAAGGTTTTTAAGAACTTCAGTCAGTAACTTTGTATTTCCAGAGGTAGTGTGTGCCTAGTAGCTAGGAGAACAAATGTTCTTTTTAGACCTTCCAGAGCCCAGCTGTAAGCAGCTGAACTTCACTCAGTGGGGTCTACAAAGTCCAGCAAATGGTAACAGTATTAATTCTTTGGGTTTATATATCAAACAATACTTAAGACACCCTTTTGCCTTTCTGGCGCTTTCTGGGCTAAACCGAGGCAAATTCTACTGTAGTGGTAACTTCATTATGTATTCAGACAAGGATTTGTTGAATCCTAATTTTTTTTTCATTTGCCTATCAATGTAGATTGTATTCAAAAATAAGGCCAGTCGACCCTACAGCATTTATTTCCATGGAGTGACACTTGCAAAGAATGCAGAAGGAGCTGATTATCCTCTGGATCCCACAAGTAAAAAATTTGTGAAATATATTTTTGCATATCACTAACTGTTATGGATGGTTTTGTTGCTTTGAAGGAGGTGCTGTGGCTGGGAATGTGCATGACTGGGAGACCTCAGTTCTGTGCTCTGCCTCTGCTTACCTGTTGTGTTGCCTTATAGAGAAACCAAGGTATTATCTGCAAAGCAGAGACAAATACCCTCTATTTGTTGTGTTAGTTTTCTGTTCTTGTTTGTGATTTTAGAGAGACAAAAGTTCTTGCTGAATTTCAGTTATCTCAAGGTAGCTTTTAATGGCCAAACTACACCAATGTCATGAGAAGGTGCAGCTTGATATTATGATCTGTCTCTGAGTTTGTATCATTACTGTTCTTGTTTTTCCGTAGGCAATGGCACCCAGAGTAGAGGAGTTGAACCAGGGAATACGTACACTTATGAGTGGAAAATTGCTAAAACAGACCAACCCACTGCACAGGATGCACAATGTATTACAAGGCTGTATCACAGTGCTGTAAATATTGAGAGAGATATAGCCTCTGGACTGATTGGCCCACTTCTGATTTGTAAAAGTGAAGCACTGACGCAAAAGGGTGTGCAGGTAACTTGTTTGGGCAGATTTTGCTCAAATAACGTTATTTATTCTACACTGAATTTAGTTTTACTTCCCTTAGAGAACTGCTCTGTGGAGAGCAGTTAAACCAATAGGCTCATGAAGAAACAGTCCTCTAACTGTCCCCAGCAGTAAAGGAATTATGTTCTGTGTTTCTTAGCAAGCGCTAAGAAAGGTCAACAAAAGGTCAGCCAGACTTTAAAGTCTATTTCTAGACTTGATAATAAATTTTCCTGGTGCTATTATATTTTCATACTCTGAAGATATTCATATCTGACCTGGTTCCTTTCTGTAACAGAGACAACTCCACAGCATCTGACAATCTCAGGCACAATGAATCTAGAACAACCAAAACAGCATGGGGGAGTTCTGGGAGAGGGTTTCCCTTTACCAGTTATTGAAATCTTGCTTGGCAAAGACTTAAGCATCACTTGAGAGAAAAAAATGTCAGAAGCTTTGTGAGGTCAAACCAGAAGTCTGGTTCTGTTACAGAGAGCCCAGTTATAAGCCACCTGTGTATCAGCAGCGCTAGAGGCTTGCTCAGCATTCCACTGCAGCTTGGTTGCAGTAGTAGGATTGAAGTCTGGAGCCTCTCCACATAACCTCCTTCCACATAACCTTTGGATCACACTTACCAGGACTCTTTGTTGCTTACATAGTAAGAAAGAGATTGTAGGATTGAGTTCTTAATACCTGTGTCTGCTGATAAAATGTAACGGCTGTGTTGATTGTCTTTCAGAAAAAGGCAGACGAGGAGCAGCAGGCAATGTTTGCTGTGTTTGATGAAAATAAGAGCTGGTACCTAGAGGATAACATCAAGGAGTATTGCAGCAACCCAGCCACTGTTAAAAGGGATGATCCCAAGTTCTACAACTCAAACATAATGCACAGTGAGTGCGATACTGAGATGAATAATAGGAAAGCTTGTATGAACCTGAGCACTCAGTGACTGCTTGTTTCAGAAGTACATGTGATCTCTGTGACTCCAGAGAGTCAGTGAACTTCTAACTGTGCCAGGTGGCACTGGACAGAAATAGGAAATATCATAGAATTAGAAAGGTTGGAAAAGACCTCCAAGATCAAGTCCAGCCTCTCACCTAATACCAGCATGCCCAATAAAACATATTGCAGAGTGTCACGTTCACTTGTTTTTTGAACACTTCCAGGGATGATGACTCTGCCGCTTCCTTTGGGAGCCTCTTACAATGGTTACACACTCAGTGAAGAAATTTTTCCTAATATCCAACCTGAACCTCCCTGGTGCAACTTGAGGCCATTTCCCCTTATTGCTGGCGAGAAAAGGCCTACCCACACCTTGCCACTAGTAGCTAGGCTGGTGCTGGACCCTGAAGCAAAGACAAGGATTAACTAAATTTTGATGCAGCACCCTGCTGCCTTAGAGATAATATTTTCAGAGATGGAAATTACCATGGTTTCAGCCCTGTGCCAGTCTCTTTCCAGTGCAAACATAAGTCCAGTGCACTGACATCAAAGAACAGGAAGTTTTAAAATAAAAATACTGAAACCATTTTTACTTTGCTTTCCTTTTAGCAATAAATGGCTATGTGTCTGACAGCAGTGAAATCCTTGGATTTTGCCGGGATACTGTGGTTCAGTGGCACTTTTTCAGTGTTGGCACTCATGATGAGCTTGTCTCTGTCCGCCTTGCTGGACACTTCTTTCTGTACCAAGGGAAATATGAGGATACATTGAGCCTTTTCCCAATGAGCGGAGAATCCGTCACAGTGGAAATGGACAATGGTGGTAAGTGGTGGAACTGTAGTGTTTGACAGCTCTTCTAAGACATTATTTAATCTCCAGTCTATAAGCACTTATCTACATAGGAGAGAAAGCTCTTTTGATAAACACAGTGCTAGAAAATATTGAATCATTCCCCAGTGCAAGTGATGTGCATGGAGTCTTGCTGGCTACACCAACTTAGCTGTATGCTATACTGAGGCTCTTTTTGTTGGTCACCTTGTGATTTGTATTTTTTTTTTTTACTTCACAATTAATACTGGGGTTAGTAATGATAATTTTAAGGCAAGATTCTCCTCAGAAACCAGTATCAACTCCATTGTATGATTTCCAGGTTTGCCACATTCTTGTCTATTCTGAGCAGTCTAAAATGGGCTGAAACTGTCAGAATCTGCTGGTCATCACTGGGCAAAATGGCTACATCTGACCTTAGTCTTGTGGTCATTCAACAGCAGTAAAATCTGCTTGTCTGTCACTGGTCTGTGGGATGCATCTCAGTGTCTAGCTAGAATTAACACCATGTCTTGGAAGAGGGGGCATCAGAACCCATGTAGTCCACATTTAAGGCATGACTTCCAAAAGGACAGATTCTTTGTGATTGAAGTCTGTGCACTTTGAGTGATCATTCTAAAATCCCTCAAGGTTTAAGTATCCTTATCCCATTTAAAATATCTTATTTTTTTAAAAAATATATTTTATGTATTGCACAGCATCAAGACTTTATAACTTAAAAGTGTTTAAGTGGCTTGTATTGCTCAAGAGTAGGGAATCATTAAAACACTATTAGGCTTTATGGAAACCTCCCCAGTAATAAACTTGTGTTTTTGCTTGATTTTGGTATGCAGTCTATTCTTTCCATCTAGGGCATATTTTCTTTGATAAATTTGCTGGTTTTAGAAATCAGGAAAGCTGTGCAAGTCACTTCAAGCTGATCAATACAGGAAGAATTGTATGTGACCTTTTTAATAAAAAAACCTGTTTATCAGGGTGTTAGTTCTGTCTATTCTGTCATTTCTGCTAGTTCTGAAAGCAAGGTATAACAAGCAAAGAACTTGATTTGATTTTAGGGAAACAGATTTTATTTTCTTCTCTGAAGATTCTAGTTTCTGATAGAGAACTTACCTTGTGACAAGGTTTTGGAGGAATTATTAAAACCTTTAAATTAATCTGAGATGCCTCAGATTGGCAGCTTAATAGCTTGTGTCAGATTGGAAATTCAAATTGCTTTTCTTATTATACTTATTAAAGATCATCCATGATTCATTCAAAATCTTTTAAAATACAGCGTTTGTCAGATGTTTGCCAACATTGCCTCAGAATGTATTTGCTCTGCTCAGAATGTTCTATCTATGTAGCAGTGTATGCACCAGTAAGGACAGGATAAAACTGAAACTTTATCTTGAAAGGTCTCACTCTTAGATCCAGATCTAAACATAGGATCCTTTAATTTGTTTCTTTCTTTATCATATCCATCTCTTTCATGGGTTATTTTTGGATTCAGGTTCTAGTTACAGCTTAATCTATGGAAAAGAGTTCCATCTCCTAGATGTATTCATATGTGCTCTTATTTGTCTACATTTAATAATTATTTTACATTGCAGTGAGAGCTCATGAATATCCCAGGTAAAGATTAGCAGCCTTCTATAGTAGGTGCTGTAGGAGCAACCCCAACTATTTGCCTTGGCCACTTACATGACAGACAATATCCACTCTCATAATACTTTTATTTCAATTGCAGGTACTTGGCTTTTGGCATCCTGGGGCACCCCAGAAATGAGTTATGGCATGAGGCTGAGATTCAGGGATGCTAAATGTGACTATGAGGAAGATGAAACATATGATCTTGTGTTTTTAAGTCCCACCAAGACTGAAAGAAAGGCTGTTACCACCTCAGCTGAGGAAGATGTGCAAGAAAATGAGGAAAACAAGGAGGAATCAGATTACCAGGATTACCTGGCTTCTTTTTACTCCATCCGAGGCTCAAGACAGGCAGCAGGTGATGAAGAAAAACAGAATCTTACAGCCCTGGCCTGGGAGCAGTATGAAGACACTGATGCTATGAGTTCTGAAGTGGCAGCTGGCTCAGGTCTGACAGCTATAAATAGTAGTGGAACAACAAACAACTCTGAGTTCTTAGAAGCTCATATCACTCCTCTTCCCCCAGTCAAGGCTGAAACATTCCAGTCAAATCACACATCAATCACAGCAGAAGAGGATTTATTTTTAGCTACCACAAGTGATGGAGAAGCTGACTTGGTATTTGAGAATAGAAGCCAAAGCAGCTATGAAATAGCTCACAGTAACATGTCTGCAGGTGAACACTTGCTGAGCAATGGGGAAGGCCCAGTGAATGTTGCAGAAGAGCTTCCAGCTGGCGGAAATGACAGTAAACCTTTTCTAGACAAACATCAAGAGCAAAGCACAGGAAGAGGAAATTATACCACTAACCAGAGAAGGAAAAGGCGAAGCTCACTGGCCATTAAGTTTTACGCTGTCCAAAAGATGAATGCCCTTCTAAATCATGTCCGAAATAAAAATGTCTCATTTTCTGACGAGACTGATGCACCTCATTCTGTGCATCATACAGAGAACACATCCAATGAAGCCATCGTGGGAACTGGCCAACTGCCAAATGAATATGATGATGATCTGGAAGAGGAGGGAAAGAAGATGGAAAATACCATGCACACAGTTAACTTGACACTGGATTTGGACCTCATAGTAGGAGATGGGTCTAATGCATCCAGCCTTTCTGAACCCAGGATATCCAAAGATAAATCAGCAGATGTTTTTCCTTTAGAATATATGTTAGACAATACAAGCCCTAATTCCAGCCCTGCTGTAGTGAAGAACTTACTAGAAGCATCATTTCCCAGGGCTGGGAAATATTCATCTAAAATGACTAGTGAGGAATGGAATTTGGTATCTGCAAAGATGAATCTGGGATTAGAGGCAAGCTTAGATAAATCTGCTGGTGGTAAGTTAAATCATCATGGCAGAAACTGTACAGCATCCATAAATAAGGAGGATATGAAGAAGTATCAAGGGTTCTCACATCTAATGGGGGAAAACCAGAAAGGGACCCCCATGCACCCAACTCATAAAGGAAAGGAAGGAAACAACAATGATACCTTGACCTCATCTGCAACCTTCATCAAGATCCGTAGGAAAAAGAAGGAAGACGCAAAAATTACTTACTTGCTGAACCCAAGGAGTAGAAACCCCAAAAAGCCCAGCAATTCCATAGCAGAGTTTGGCCGTGTGTTGCTTCCAGGCGGGACCAACCACACGGCAGCGCCGTGTTGCACAGATACCACCCGGGCAGCCAGTGAGGTCAGCCAGAGGGTGGATGTGAGCAGAGCCAGGCACGGAGAGTCGCTGGGTGACACCCTCACCCCGCGGCAGTTCAGGCCATCCATCACAATCGCGCTTCCCCGAGCAGATGGAGACTACGAATATATGACAGGAGACTCCTACAACGACGAGAGCTCGGGTGGGGAGTATGAGTACTATTATGTGAGCTTTGATGACCCCTACATGACAGACCCCAAGGTGAACATCAGCAGGCAGCGTAACCCTGATGACATTGCTGAGCACTACCTGCGCAGCAGAGGCAACAAGAGGAGATATTACATCGCAGCTAAAGAGGTCTGCTGGAACTATGCCGGATATAAGAAAAGGTTTGCCTAAATAGTTTGCTTTCATTTGGCACACCATCCTGAAACCTCCTTGCAGAATGTTCATTCACATGCTGATAAACTCAAAAGCATCTGTAATGTGCCATCTGATTTCTGACATATCAGTGGCAGAATCATAAGAATTTTCCACAGGAGACTCACACCCCTTTGAAATGCCAGAGCGAGATCACTATAATCAAGCACAACACAGCTAAGAACTGGGTTTTTTTTTTTCTTAACCCCCCTTTTGTAGACTCACTAGTAACAATCTTTAATACATCAGTTATAAAACTCACTGTGAGAGGTCAAGAAGGAATCTTGCAGCTTGTTTTGTTATACTTGAATGTTTTACTTTGTGCCTCAGTTCTCGATACGTGTACACAGGACAGAGATGTCCTTGCGCAAAATCTTTCCAGGAATTTAATGGACTAGCTGATGGAATCTAGAATTGGATGTGCTTATAGGCAGATGAAATCAGTTTCTAGCACTAGCAGGAAATGGTTCTAGTGTCTCAGAGATAACAGCACTTTCCAACTTCTCAAGGCTGCAGTATTAAAAAGTATATGAAAGCTGCAAGGTGTTTAACCACACTGGTGACTGCCTTATATTAAGAGTGAAAACAAAGCTGCATAAAGTATTATTGTTGCTCCTGCTGTTTAGAGAAATCAGAAGGTGAGTGGATCATAAATCCTAATGTTGAGGAATTTTCTTACATTTTGACAGGCAAGACTGGCTACTGTGCCACAGCAAAGAATATGTGAGAATATACTGAGAGAAACACTGTACTAAAAATTCACTCTCTTAATTGATACAGGTTAGGATCAGTGCTCACCCAAGAAGGCATAGAATTCCTTGTCACTTTTCATCAAAAAGCTGAACCAAAACTTGCACAACTTGGATTTTTATCAAAAGCAGCCAAAACAGGAGCAAGAATATTTTCATTATGCAAAATGAATCTCAAACATAGATTATTTCTCAAACTGAATTTCCATTTCATTTGATGGAAATAAAAATAAACTTTTTCAGTATTCTCCAGGTTTACTCCTGCCTAATCTCAGTCCATATAAATGGCACTTGCAAATAGCAGAAACAAGACAGTTTCTTTGGGCACTTGCAAAATCAAGAATTTTTTTATGCTTAGACCTCTATATAGATCTCTCCAGAGGTGTTCATCCTCAGCTGGTGTGAGCTGCATAGTTCCAGTGAATTTAACAGAGCCCATGGCATATCCTGTCTCAGTGTGTTGAAGAGCTAAAACCCAGCATTTCTTCTATGTAACTTACATTAAATTTTTTGATTTTGCAGAATTGATAATAAAGCAAGATTTGTAGGTAATTCTAATAGCATTTCAGCGCTTCTATTTAAGATCTGAACAACAGTTTGAATGTCTAAAAGCTTATTTTACCACACCAGCTCTGTGATGCAAAATGCAGGTATTATCAGATGTAAAGATCCGAGAGAGAGAATGGTGTAGGTGATAGGCTCACTACGCTCAGCCAAGCTCCAATTCAGATTATTAAGGCTAAGAAAAAAAGGAAAATAGAGCTCAGATGGGTTTTAAGAGACTTGTTAGAGTTTTTCAGTGATAGTTGACCAAATGAGTTGACCAATTCTTATCCAGCTGTAGAACCTGAATTGCTTAAACATTGCAAGCCATGATTTTCAGAATCATCTGACACTTACTTTGTAGATTCACAGAAGGTTGGAAAATACCTTTAAGACCATTGAGTCCAACTGTTAATTCAGCACTGCCAGGTTCACCACTAAACCATGTCCCTCAGAACCACATCCACATATCTTCTAAACATTTCCAGGGACCAAGACTAAACCACTTCCCTGGGCAACCCTTTTGGTAAAGAATTTTTTGCTAATATCCAATTTAAACCTTCCCTGACACAGTTTGAAGCCATTTGCGTGTTTATTCTTTCTATTCACAGAATTCTAAAATGTTTCTGCTGTATGAGTTCTCAGGTTTCATCAAAGCTATTATTTCTGATTCCCTGTGTGGGATTTTAATTGGGGTTCTCCTTTCAGTGCAATGAGGAATGACAAAACCTGTAAAGGTGGCAGACGTAAGGTGATTTTCCAGAGCTATACAGACAGTACCTTTTCGACTCTTCAGGATGAAGATGAATATACAGAACATCTTGGCATCCTGGGACCAGTTATTCGGGCTGAAGTGGACGATGTTATCCTAGTAGGTCAATGTTTTCACTTTGTGTGCAGGATAAGATTCTTACAGTGAACTTGGAGTGTGACAGAATGGATCTAAAAATACCACAAATTTTTAAAAATTATGAAAGGGAAAGAGTTTTTAAAGCTAGAAATTGTACTGTGGACATGTAAGCACTGTGATGTGTTTCTCTGAAATGCATCTTTTTTCTCTCCTGTCCACAGCAAATTAAATTCTGGTTTTCTTTCTTATGTTTCCCAGCATTAAATACTGGCTCATTGATCTACTGTAAAATAAGATTCAGGTTTAATGTTTATGAAAAATGAGTTTTCTAAACTCAAAAATTAGAACATATGTGTTCAAGATTAATATATACTTTTTGGGAAAATATATCATTTCCTCTAAAAAGTTTTGCTATGTAAATATGCAGGATTTTGCTAGAGCTGTCAACAAGGATGAAGAGGAACCATATCCCTGGTGATAATGTAGTATATTTGCATTAGGAAGCATACTGCTGTCAAATTTCCCTTCTCTCATCCTTCTTCATCCAGTCTTCCAACACACAGGGATGGACTTAGGGAGAATAAATCTCTGTGCTTTCTGCTTATTTCGGTAGGAGTGGTGTGCAACAGGAACTCACCAAGCTATGTTTAAATCATGAGTGAGAGAAGAAAAAGATTTTGTAGCTTGGGAGTGTTATTCTCTAAGGAGAGGTAAATATTTAATCCCACTATCCTGGTGTTTCTCTGGGACAAGTGGGAAGCACTGATTTCAGCAAGAATGATACATACAGAGGTCTAGAGTTACTATATTGTAACAACTGCAGCAAAGCTAAGAGGTAGAAACTCCCCATTTCCCTGCTGGCAATAACGAAGCAGCTCCAGGTATGAGGGACAGGAGTAAATATCCTGGGAGCCTCAACTTGGTGGAAGACAGGGAGCTAGACTCATGCTTTCTGATTTTTCATTAGCTACCGGCATCAAAGGTGGAGACTCTGCATGGACATGTCAAAAGTTCTCTCTGCTGGCTTTTCCATGTACAATGTAGCCTGTAATCTTTATGCAAATCTTGACCCTGGTTTGAGGTCATGGGAATGTAGTGTGTGGGGACTTTGGTTTAGGCCTGAGTTTACTGAACAGAATCTATTTTGGGTTTTTTAGGTTCATTTTAAGAATCTGGCCTCCAGACCATATTCCCTCCATGCCCATGGAGTCCTCTATGAAAAGTCCTCTGAGGGAAGCGTTTATGATGATGAATCTACCGCTTGGTTTAAGGAAGATGAAGTTCAGCCAAATAACAGCTACATATACGTATGGTACGCAAGCCAGCGATCGGGCCCTGTGCAGTCAGGAGCAGCTTGTCGGTCCTGGATCTACTACTCTGATTTAAACCTGGTAAGGGAACGAAAATAGAAGTGGTGGTGTTGCTGGGGTTGATCACAGAATCACAGAAACACTTGTGTTGGAAGGCATCACCAGAGATCCTCCAGTCCACCACTGCAACTCAAGCAGGGTTGGCTGGAGTAGTTTGTCCAGGACCAATGTTCAGCTGGGTTTTGAATATCTCCAAATGATGCATGGCTGTAGAAGTGCAAGCTGCAGAACACATTTTTTGATAGCTGTCCTTTCTTTGGGGCTTGATGTTCCCACCTGACATTTAATCTCTTGCACTCAGCTAAAGCAGGACATAAGGTATGGAAGAATTTGAACTGGGTAACTCTGGTAGACTGAGCAAGGGAGAGTAAAGATAGAAGGGAGTGGTAATTCTGGGACCTGCTTTAGATTTTTAGGGGCTGATGCACTCCTGCAGAATGCTATAGCATTTTTTTAACATCTTCTGGGAAATCCACTTTTACCTCTAACATGAGTTTATTACCTTCTAGGAGAAAGACATTCAGTCTGGTTTGATTGGGCCAATACTGATCTGTGAGAAAGGAGCCTTCAGCAAATCAAACGGCAGCAGGACATATACCCGAGACTTCTTCTTGCTTTTTATGGTCTTTGATGAAGAGAAAAGCTGGTACTTCGACAAACATTCTGGAAAGCCTTGTAATGAGAAGACACAAGAAATGCAGCAATGCCACAAATTCTATGGTACTTATTTCATTTTGCCAAATATGCAGTTTATTGGGGTAGAGGGAAAGATGTCAGGGGAAGTATCTCAGCTCACAGTCCTTTTCAACATGCATAAATCCCACACATTAGTTATGTGAATTTTTTTTGTTGTTATCCACTGTACCCATAGTAGTCATGGGTTTACATGTAAAAATTAGCAATGATGGGAAATTTGCTATTAAAATGAATAAAAGGACATATTAGACTGAAACTTTCAACAGAAAACTTCTCTCTTGCATTTGCATATATATTCCCCCCCATATTAAAAGAAAAAAAGAAACAAAGAAGTCTTTTTTGCAATAATAAGCTAGTACCCTGACAACTTCTTGCAAGAAATTTAAAAATATTTTAATAATTTGACAAATCAGGTAGTTCTGTTGAGGAATTTGAAGCAGCTGTAGAACAGCCCTTCATACACCTCTCTGTGGATAGAGATATGTCAGTTGTGACTGTGTAGCCTGTGGAAATGGGAGCTGCAGAAAGAGTTTTGGATAGCTGTCCTTTCTTTTGGGCCTGATATTCCCATCTTCCATTTAAATCTTTTTGTTCTCCTGGCTGCCATGTGTTGCTACCAAGGTGTGCTCAAATCTTCCTGGTGAGGTCTCTGGATTTTCTGAATTGATGTACATAGACCATAAAGTGTGTTGCACTTTAAATTGGAAAAAATGATGTTTTTCCCAAGCACATTACTCCATTAAATATTTTACTAGTTTCTATAATTACTTTCTAGCACTTTGAGACCAGTTTTGTGAGCAGTTTTCCTGACTAACAATCTTTTTTTTTTCAGCCATTAATGGGATTACCTACAATTTGCAAGGCTTGAGGATGTATGAAGGTGAAACAGTCCGATGGCACTTGCTGAATATGGGTGGGCCAAAAGACATTCATGTTGTTCATTTTCATGGACAGACTTTCATAGAACAAGGAGAGCCAGAGCATCAGCTTGGTACATACACTCTGCTCCCAGGTAAGCTTCAGAGCAGAGTAAGTTCTAAGGGGTGACCTTTGCAGTTTGTCATTATCATACCAATTTAAAGGTCTCCATATGGTGAGAGTTTGGGGGTTTTAATGTCCGGGTAAGTGATACAGAACAGAAAGAACAACTGTGAGCCCTAGGAGAATTCTTATTCTCCCTCCAGAGAGAAATAGACTGTAAGTATTCATTAGACTGCAGGATGAAGTCCTTCGCCTCATCACTGTCAGCAGTGCCAGTGTGCAACAGCAGCACTTATGAAGCCTGTATTGCCAGCTACAAGGGTTCAAGTTTAAAAAAGACAACAAGGAGATCAAAATAATGGGACTGGCTTGGAATACTAGGAGTTTTAGTGAACATTAGGGCTAGTTTATTCACTATTTTATTTCATTATTTTTAAGGTAGTGCTTTTCACTGTGAAATCTACATATTTTTGTTTAAATGGGAACCATAATTAGCTGGAATTACCGGAAGAATTGTCTGCAGCAACTAGGAATATAAGAAAAGCAATGAGAACATGTCCTGTGCTTTCTAAAAAGTGCATTAAGCAACTGAAACCATATCTGCTTCCTGCTCAATCCTTGGCACTCCTGGGGCATGCAGAAAGTGAGGGGAGGGCCCATACTTCTAATATGCCCACTTCTACTTCTGGCTTCTTCACATCCATCCTTTTCATTACTGGAACAACACACTGGTCCAGCAGGAGTAAGAATCATAACCAGCACCACAGACTGAACATCCATGCATTATGTAATAAACACTGTTCACTACACTGTTCAGCACTGTAGTTAACATGCAGATATCTGTTGTTATGTACAGGCAGCCAAGGTTTTGTACTTTGCACCATCAGCAAAGGTTGGGTTTTGATCTGGCTACTTGATTCCAATCTCAGTCTCCAGCTAGAACTAGCTTGCTAAGAAAAAAAATCACTGAGTTGGTGGAAGTTACTGCTCTCATTGCAATGTGTATTTAAATTTTCTGGATTAGGTCATAGGAAGGTCTTAGGTTTAAAATTCAGCCTCACTGACATCAGCCTTGTAATGCCAATGTTTCTGATACATTTCATTTCCTTTTTTCAAGGCTCATTTAGAACAATTGAAATGAAACCACAGAGACCTGGCTGGTGGCTTTTAGACACTGAAGTGGGGGAATACCAGCAAGCAGGAATGCAGGCATCCTATTTGGTTATAGAGAAAGGTATGAACTACAGTGGTTTTTGGCTGGGAAAGTCAAGCTTCAAGCTATGAAGTCTTCTCTACCCTTTCAGGATCACTAGAAATAAATCTGGGAGATTGTTCTGCAATAAAAAACTTAGGAAATTATCCACATTTAAGGACGTGGTGGAGTGGTTACTGTAAATTTGTTCCAGAAGAAAAAATTTTTACCTTTCAGCAATGCTAGCTTTGAATTATTTAGCACACTACCTTTATTCCTTTAGCATGCTAGCTTTGAATTTGAAGTTTCCCTACAGTGACCAGTGGATCAATCTGTTGAAAGAAATTGCAGAGATGAATTTAGACTTCTCTGGGAAGAGAGTGATATTATAGAATTACTAATAATAGCAATAATTACTAGATAATAGTAATAACAATTATTATAATTAATAGTGTACTAGAATGACACTATTGTCCTGAGTGATATTGTCTTAGATTTCACCAGACTATATATTGGAATAGCCCTCATTTTCTTTAACAACAAACTTACTGTGCTCCCTTCAGAGTGCAGGATTCCAATGGGCCTGGCAAGTGGGGTTATACAAGATTCACAGATCGATGCTTCACATCACATAGGTGAGTTTATCCCTGAAAAGGTCCCTGAACACCCCCAGCAAAGTGTTGCAGTTCTGTCTTCTTTTGGCTTCTCCGATGTCTTTCAAGATCAGTTCAGCAGTGAATCAGCTGTCAGGCTAAAGTGAATCTGCTGTCAGGCTAAAAGGCTCTCCAGTGCTGCAAGCAGAGACTGGGAGCTCTGTTAGGTAGCCATCATCATTGTATTTTAAGTGTCACACGTCTGCTATCAGTGTCACAAGCTTGAGAGTCAGGGAGTGCTCTGTCTGTGGCCTGCTGGATGATCAGGGACAAATCCAGCACTCTTTTTGTCCCTTGGTTTCCCTGCTTCAAAATAACACCAAGCATTCAAAAAGCTTTTGAGATTTGCATGTGGTATGAGATGTGAAAGGACAAAATATATCTGTTATGAAAGACTTGGGAACCCAGGCATCCAGAGCAATTACAGAGTCTTTAATTTGTCAAGTTTATCTGTGGTACAAAAATGGGCTCATTATTTAAAGAATTTTCTTAGACTTTTACATGGACAGTGTCAAATCAAGGTGTACAGGAATGCCCATCCTTTCCCTTGAAATAAAAAATAAATTACTTATTTTGTAAAACCTCATTTTTTGTGGATTTGATTTTCTTTCTTTGTTTCCTCATAGACTGTTATGAAGGCTTGAAAACTGGTTTGTAATATATATTCTATACCGGTGTTTAACTTGGAAACCTTGTTATGCAGAGGGGAGCTCTCTTCCATGGACGTAGAGCACATTTTGTGTCTGATCCTGCTGGGGGCCAAAACTTGTTTAGCAAACTCTGGATCCTGGTTCCAAATTAGCAGACAGTATATTACATAAAATATTATTATTTTTGTCATTTTGCCAACTTTAAAGCTTTGGAGGGTACAGATGACTTTCAGTTACTGACCATGTCCAAATTATCCTAGATTACGGTTTTAGAGTCTCTTGTTTGTATTTTTTTCTTAATTTTTTTTTTTATCCTTTGGGTGGGGGGGTGAGAAATGGCGCACTCAAAGCTAATAACGGCCTCGGTTTATGTTTTTTAAAAGCCTTTTAAAATTCTTGCTTTATTCATATTTTCTGTCTAGACTATTGGGAACCTAAGTTAGCCCGATTAAATAATTATGGAACATACAATGCTTGGAGTACAACAGTGGAGGAGGAACTCCCCTGGATCCAGGTAAAGTACAACATCATTGAGTTATGATTCACCTACAGCTTATTGAAGAAGGTCGAGCTGCTCTTGTCACTGAGAAGACTGTTGGGGAAGACTGACAAGATGTGGCAAGATTGCTGATGCCATGAACTGTTCTTCTTCCCTGGGGTAACCCAGTCTCTGCTGCTGTTGAGGCTCATTGACTGGACAGTTACCATCAAAATTTAGATTGTAACCATTTTGTAGGTAAATGGAGTAATTCTTTCTACTACTTTATTTTTCCTTTGTCTACCTAACAGTACATATTCGTATGTATATATTTGTTAAGTGATCATTTAAAGTGTAATATCCTCAAGCCTTGATGCAGATAGTTTTTTACTTGAGAAGCTGAGGTTACTGCCACTTGACAGAGCTCAGTTGTCTTCACAGAGAAACTAAGCTTATAATTATGACTTCAAGCTTTCTATCATTCAATCACCTCACTTCTGTGTTTTTCTGCCATCCCAATGACTTTTGCACTACATAGCCAGTTTGCACCCAAATTTGGGGAGAATAGTTGATTTCTTATAAATCTCATTAAAATTGGTTGGAAGACAAGAGAGACTCAAGTTCAGCAGGTGGCTGTTGTGTTTGACTTGCTAACATTTGACATACTGGCAAGTTAGTGGAAGTGAAGTAGGGAGAGAAGGTTAGGAGATCTGATGTGGAACTGGAAATAACATTGGGAAGAGAAATAATTTAACAGGGGGCTGTGGTGAGAAGCTGAGGTTACTGCAGTGAGGCATGCAGAGCTGTGGAGGGCATGTCCCAAAGAATGAGTTTCACTGCTGACAGGCACACCTTCCAGATTTGTTTTTATGTGCCAAGTGCTTAGAGATGGTATCAGCAGGAGTGGTGGCTTTTCAGCACTTCAGAATGTCATATGCCTTTCTGCAGCCTATGTATCCAAAATTAGACGTGGTTTCTAAAAGTGTGAGCCTTTAATTTCTCTCTGCTCCTTGACCTATCTGTAAAATGGGGCAGGAGGGAGTTTTGCCTACCACAGACACACAGATACTTTTGAAGTGCCTTTGTGGTGCAGTGCTGAACCCTGTAAAATGGCCTCTGAAATTAAAAGCACACACAAAAACACAAATGAAATGAGAGAGCATTAATTTGATAGATCTCTGATGGATACTCTGGTATCTATTATTCCTTTAGAGAATGTTAGTGTTGCGCATATTAAAATGCCAAAGAATTAGATGGGTTTTGCTGTGCATTATTGACTTTATAAACACTCTTTGCTGTTCCTAGGTGGACTTTGGAAGACAAGTTTTGCTCACTGGGATACAGACACAGGGAGCCAAGCAGTTTTTTAAGTCCTTGTACATCCAGAAGTATTTTCTTGTTTACAGCAAAGACAAACGGACGTGGAACACCTTCAAAGGAGACAGCTCACCAACAGAAAAGGTCTGTCTGTGCCATGGGGGTTGCAACAACCTAGGCAGCATCACTGAGTGATACAGTGAGTCTTGTTTCATGTTAACAGTGGAAAAAATTATGGCCTTTGGAGACTTAATAGGTACAGCTTGAAGCCCCAAAGGGCTTTTACCAAACTAATGAAATTCAGACTAGAACACAAATTGTAAGGTGAGGAGCTACCTGGACTGGGATTTGGATTGGCCTTGTGACCTTGACTGTGTGGAGTCTGGCTTTCTCACAGGCATCTCTCCCTACTATTATTTCCTAAGCCCATGGCAGCTTTTTTGAAGGAAGGAGGAAACTGAACTAAAAATCAAGCCCTTACCTCATTTGGGATTAGATTCTGCTTCTCATCCCTTGCTTTGATCTGTCCCAGCAGCTGAATGTTGAACTGTCTGATTTGCCTGCAGAAGGCCTGTGTGGTGAATGTGGTTGTACACTGAAAGAGGTTCATCTTACACGCAGCTGCTCCAGCCCTACCTATTACAGCTCCCTTCAATTTACACTGAGGTTTCTGTGGTACAACTCCCAGCCTGTTGTCTTTTACCTCTCCTTTTGCCTCTTTGCTCATGTACTTTTATAGACTTAGATTAAAAAAAAAAGGTTGCTTATTTAAGCTGAGGCCTTCAGACACTTCCAAATATGCTAATATGGGACCATGAGATATTTCAAGTGGCCCTGCAGCACAGGGTGTGCAATCACTGTGGATGGGGCTGAGGGCATAAAAAAGACTACATTTGTAACACAGCAGGCTTTCAGCATCCAAACTTGTGTTTGCATTAAATTAAGTATGTGTGGGTTTTTTCTTTTTATTTCCTTTTAAACAGATTTTTGAAGGTAATTCCAATGCCTATGAGGTAAAAGAGAACACCATTGATCCCCCTATTATTGCTAGGTACATCAGACTCTACCCCACTGAGGTCTACAACAGGCCTACGCTTCGCATGGAGCTTCTGGGCTGTGAAGTAGATGGTAAGACTTGGTTAACTGCTTCCATTGTGACAAATATTTTACCTAATACTTTAAATGAAGCTAAAACTGTGGGTCTTCTCCATTCCAACATTGTTGCTTTCGCTGTGGCTACTTGGGTGTACTGGAGATGACACAGTGCTCCTCTCAACAGGCTGCTCTTTGCCACTTGGAATGGAAAGTGGAGAGATCAAGAATACCCAGATAACAGCCTCATCTGCGAAGACATCCTGGTTTAACACATGGGATGCTTCACTTGCTCGTCTCAATCAGAACGGAAAGATGAATGCCTGGCGAGCCAAGGTAACAAGAGAACAACAGGGAAGGCAGCAGGGACAGCTGGTTAATAAATTGGTGCTGCCTCTGTGGTCATGGTGCTTCCTGCATGCTCTGTCCAGTGCTGAGCGTGATAGGGTCACTCCACAACCATCCTTTGGGAAGAGCGCCACTCAACTCTTCAGCAGAAAACTCATTGAGCTTCTGGCAACAGCAGTGAAATACTTCGAGAGATGGGTGGTCTCCTCTGGGCCACAGTCTGCAGAACTTCCCTGTGGGAATAGCCTGTTTAATTTCAGGAGATGGGTGCAATTTGAATATTTGTCTCAAAGGGGTTAAAGAAACACGTTCTGGGTTGGCTTATAGGCAGTGCAGCCTAGTGGATCTGGGGGTGGGTAACCTTCAGCAAGGCATGTGAGCTTCTGTGTCTTTGAAATGGAGCTGCATTTCTTCACAAAGCAATTTGAGATTTGATGGAAGCTGCTCTTTTGTATAAGCATTTGCTATTAGTATTAGGTTTTAATACTGGAGGTAAATCTCTGTTATATTTCATTATGTATTGGAAATTAAAGCATAAATCTTCAGATTCCAAATACACTACCTGTAGTGATGAAGTTAATTATATAGATCACTAAGAATGCTTATGACTTGCCTCACCTTTACTCTTCTGGACTTCTTTGATACAGTTTTGATGCATTTTGATACAGTTTTAACTACCTGTAAACAAGATTTTTCACTTAAGCAAATACAGACATTTACATGTTTGCTAATACACAAACTTTCATATCAATTGTAGTTTAACAACAACCAACAGTGGCTGCAAATTGATCTCCTCACAGTAAAGAAGATCACTGCTATTGCTACACAGGGGGTCACATCCATGTCAGCTGAAAACTTTGTGAAAACCTATGTTCTTCTGTACAGCAATGAAGGCTCAGAATGGAAATCCTACAGAGAGGGTTCAAGCTCAATGCCAAAGGTATCACTGTCAGCCCAGGCAATTTAATTGTTTCATTGTTTTGAATTGAATTGAATTGCTTGGTTTTAGATTCTGGACACAGTCAAGGCTCAAAGGCAGAATGCCCAGCCAAATTGATATTCTCACTGGACTGTAAAGTGCTAGGGAGCTGGGGTTACTACAGATAATGTCACCGTATCCATCTGATTTTACTGATCATGATTAATCATAATAAAAGGAATGAACACTGTATCTGCAGAGAATGCAGCCAACATTGTGATAAAAGGAGCTGACACTGTTTGTAAAGGAGAACATTTAGTTTGAATGCACAAGGACATTTAATTTGAGTGAATAATGGATTCCCCAGGGCCTCTTTTAGTTTTTTTTTATTTCTGCCTTGATTTTTTAAGTGAAATTAATGTTAGTAAGCAGTATTGCTATAGCAGAGCTGGGGAACTTCAGGTACCCATAGGGCAGACACAGTACTTTGTATTTTTTCTTGTATTATCTTACACCAACCTAACCCACAAGGGCTATTAGCAGTGGTGAAATAAGGGAAGTATGGGGGTTTGGTCCATTAGAAATTAGAATGGCAAATTTTCTGGTGTGGATGGAAACAGAGGCTGTTTAATCCATTCAGACTCAGCTGTTGCTGGCCTGGACTACTTTTAACCCAGCACGTTAGGAAGAGACTTGTTGTGATCTTGTTTAAAACCAGAAATGAGCCAGTCTATCTACCCTGGGTGTGACTAATGCAATGGCTTGGAAATGTTGTAAAGAGAAAATGCAGGATTTTTTTCAAATGCCACCTTTTAACTAATTGTGTTTGTGTATTTGCAGGTTTTCTTGGGTAATGCAAACAGCAATGGGCATGTCAAGAATTTTTTTAACCCACCCATCCTGTCCAGGTTCATCCGCATTGTTCCAAAAACATGGTACCGTGGGATTGCCCTTCGGGTAGAACTCTATGGCTGTGATTTTGGTGGGGATCTGGCTGTGAAAAGGACTGATGAGTCTGGGAGCTTTTAATCTGCCAGCAGTCATCGTGCAGAACAACCTGTTTGTTAAGAAACCCTTAAAACAGTCACACTTAGTAGTTTGGATGTGTGCTTTGTCAAAGGAACATAATGTTTTACCAGCAGGATTGAGAGATTCCTCTGGCAGGTGTTTCATTCCTACAAATACACACTTTAGAAAACAGCTTCTTTTCCCTGGGAAAAGTTCTTTTCAGCTTCTTTTCTCTGGAAGAAATAGTAGTCCCTTCTGATTAGTATTATCACTTCTTCATTATAACCAGTACTCTGTCTTACTTTTTACTTAATTTTAAGTCCTAAATCGCTAGGAATGGAGACTCTGGCCTTGATCCTGAGCCCTGACTATCTCCATTTTGTAATGCTTTTGCAGCACAGGTGAGGAATAAAAAGCTATAGCAGGTGGATGTTCTCCATACATAAGGCTGAGGGGGGAAACCAGTGCTGATCTGGAGCCGTGGTGCTGCGTTCCAGCAGTGCCTTGGTGAGAAATGATTGTAGGGCTGGCCTCTCCTCCACATGTCTTTCACCTACAGTGTGGCAAAGGCAGGACGTGTCTCAGCACTGAGGTATGTGCAACCCCTTCTCAGAGAATGTGTGCTGGCATTGTTGGTTTGGTTCTTGCATACCCAGCACACTTGAATGGTGTGGATTTCACAGAATTCATCCTCAGTGCCCTGGAAAGAGAAAAAGGGGTCAGCAGTGCCTTTCCATCCCAGAAACGAGAAGGGAAGTGATTTAACCTGGCAGGTCATGGAACAGCAATGGGAGAACCAGAACGAGAACTCAGAACTCCTGATGCTCAGTAGCGTATACACTTTTAGACTGTTGGGACAGGGAGCTCCCTTGATGAGAAAGGCTTTGAGAACTGCAGCTGTTCAGTGACAGTACAGCCTGGGGGTGGCAGAGGAGGATTAGATGAAACTGGGTTACAGAAACAGCTGCATCTTCTCTTACAATTTAACAGCGTTTTCACTAATGGAAATACTCTTGTGCATATATTTTACATGGATTTTTCCCAGGATAACTACATCTGAAAATAGATACACAGTCCATGAACTCATTATTCCAGCAGAATTTTAGCTAAACTTTCAGTACTGTTCTGGACTTCTATCCTGTAAATTGTTTATTTGCAGCACTTCACTTATCACACTAGGTACCATTCAGGAGGCTGGATTTTTAAAGTAGTTCGTCTTTGAACCTTGGATGGTGCTAGCCAGTTTTGTTTCAGTAGTTTTTCATTTCTGTCTCTTACAGAACACGCATTTTAAAGATAAGGTATAGAATAGCAGTGAAAAAGTGTAAAAACTAAACAAATATTTTCTTCTATTTTTTTTTCTTTTTTTACTATGTCACAAACTGTTGTAATTTTCCACTGGAAAATAAAGATAATATTGTAGCATGAAAGGCATCAACATTTTATTTTGTATGTTTGCCTCTACAGTAGTAGCTCTGGTAATAGTGAAAGTTTGCAACAGGAAAATAATATTTTCAGTGCCAATTAGAATTAATTTCAAATGGTGAAACAGTATGAGTAATTGCTTCATCTTTAAAGGTCGGTTTCTTAGTATTTTGTAATTATGCTTATTTTTGTTTGACACCACCATGAAATTGCAACACAGGCCATATTCACTAAAAAAAAAAAAAGAAAGACATGTAAACTTTGGAATGAGGTTTTACCTTGGAAAACAGTCAATAAATGCTTGCTAACTTCAGCAGAACCAAGTTTTTATGTGATAACTGTGAAATTATTTTTTAGAAGGCAGTGATCTTTAATGTTCTAAATAAGTAATTAATTCTTTATATATACATATATATAGACACACACACATGTATAATTCTGTGTAAAGTTACATAACTGCCACACTGATTGCAGGAGCATGACTCAGTCCATCTGCATCAATTTTACAAGTTGAAGATTCTGCTTCTGCTTACTAATGAACAGTACTTTGGTTAGCTGGGGTCAGCTGTCCTGCTTGCATTTCCTCCCCAGCCCCTTGTCTGTGCCCAGCCTATTCACTGGCAGGGCAGAGAGGTAAAAAGCAAAGGCCTTGACACCGTGCAAACACTGTTCAGTGCCACCTAAAACACCCCTGTGTTGTTAACACTGCCCTAGTCACAAATCTAAGCCACAACACCCTATGGGCAACTATGATGGGAATTAACCCCATTCCAGTGGTGTTCCAGCCTGCCCAGTAGAGCAGGGATGTCTGGGCCCTGTGCCACCTCAGACATGTGACCATTGCTGATAACAAAATGTTCCCTTGCACAGCAGAGTAAGATGATAAGTGCTACAATAAACAGCAAAAGTCCAAACCAGTCATTAACATGCCAGACTCTTATATACAGTAAGGCCTGCCAGTAACAGCTATAAATTCTGCCTAGCACACTCTGATCAGGGGTGTTATCTCAAAATCCTCTTGTCTCACACTGGACACCAAAAAGGACTGCAGTAGGTTGGCCCCAGCTGGCAACTAAGTCCTCACTCAGTCACTTGATGTCTTCCCCCTGGCTGGGGGAGAGGATTGGAAGAGCAAAAGAGAGGAAACTTGCAGGTTGATATAAAGGCAGTTTGATAAGCGCCAATTGAACTTGTTCCCTCTATCAGCCCCTTATCCCCTGTTACGCTAGCCCAGTCTAGGGGATTCTGAAGAGGAAAGAAGTTCAAGGAAACCAGATGAGATGGCAGAGGCTCTATTCCAGATGTTTATTCTCCAGAAGGCGGAGGGAAAGAGGAAGAGCAATGGCGGTGTGAGGTTTTATCTGAGGTCTGGGGAGTGGGTGTTCTTTGGCCCCAAGCCAATCACCCACTGACAAGTATAGGGTTAGATCTAACAGTCACAGCTGTAGGGGGTCACAGAGGTTTTCAGGATGGGTCAAACCATTCTCAAGGGAAACGCAACAGATAAGCAAATCAAAGCTGCAATGCAAGTAAGGCAAAATAAGGAATTCATTTGCCACTTTCATCAACAGGCACGTGTTCAGCTGCTTCCAGGCAAGCAGGGCTTTGACACACCTGACAGTTGCTTGGGAAGACACAGACCACAACTCTGAACATTCCCCCTTCATCCTTCTCCTTTCCCCCTGCATTTCCTGCTGAGCACAATGTCACATGGTCTGGGATATTACATCCCCTGGCTCAGCTGTGTCCTCTCCCAGCCTCTTGTGCAGCCCCAGCTTCCTCACGGTGGGGCAGGGTGGGGAAAAGAAAAGACCTTGGTGCTGAGCAAACACTGCCAGTACCAGCTAAAACAACGTGTGTTATCAGTGCTAGTTTAGTCAAAAAACCAAAGCACAGCACCATACAGGCTGCTGTGAAGAAAATTAACTCTATCCTAGCTGGAACACATACACAAAGTATTTTAATTTTATTTAGCAGCCATCTTAGATTGAACTTGCCAAGGCTTTTGAAAATCTGTAGTTAAAACAGTCAGTCCTGCACAGCCTTTTACACACTGTGGAATGAAATTCTGTGAATGTTGAGATTATTTGCAAAATACACAAGGAGAGCAAGAATTCCTGCAGTTTTCTCAGAGACTAAAGATGTATGTGACAGTATGAAGGTTAACAAACATAAACTCTTTTGGACTGAGGGAGAAATGTGGTGCCAAAGTTCAGAGTAATACAGCAAATAATTTCTTCACAAATCTGGATGGATGCCTTCACACTGGCCTTTTGATCCAAAGGTCCAAAGTCAACTGCTTTTAGCCCCAAACAGCATCACAATGGAGTTGCTGCCCTCTAATGCTCATTCCAGCTTCCAAGAGGCTGCAAGGTGTCCAAAGCTGACCATTTGCAAGTGACAACACCACATGGGTGACTGTGCTTTGAAGGCTTGTGCTTTACTCACAACCACCTTTACCAGGTGCAACCAAGTGTTTCCATTTTCTTTCCAGAGGTGGTGGCTATACTCCTTCAGACAGGCAGTGAAACTGGTTGTGTCTGCACTTGGATTGGAAAGGAGTTGGAAGTATGTGTGAAGATAGTTGAGCAGCTCTGAAATAGATACTGACAGCAGCAGCACCACAGTAGTTTCTTCAGAGCCTGATGCAGTAGTCCAGTATCCAGACAGGTTTGTACAGGGTGCCCTGTACAGTCTAAAGATGCAGGCAGTCTCATGTGGATGGGTACAGACACCTCTGCCTTTTAGAGGAGATGTAACCTCCATTTATGCCAGTTTTTCTGCTGGTTGTTCTGAATGTAACACCTGCACTGCAGGGATACTTGCACTGAGGCTGGGCCAGCTCACCTTCACCAAGGTTCCCAGGAGTCTGCAGACTGGATGGTTCCCTCCACACCGCTGGCATAGCAAAGCACGGTGGAGACAAAGCTGCCTGTTACCCATTGGTTAGAGCTAATGCAGATCCTGTTTCTGCATCCACTCAGAAACCTGAACTGTGCATCAGCACGGACACAAAGGTGAATCTGGGCTTTGGGGCTCTTCTTATATTAGAGACATCCGTGAGGGTGCATGGCAAGAGTATGTCTGAGTGAAGGGCCAGGAGAACCCTGCAGAAAAAGCATCAAATGGGAATGTGGTCAGGACTCCAGACAAATAACCAATCTTTTGAGCATCCTCGAGCACCCCCTGAAATGGCCATGAACACTGGTGGGTTGATCAGAATTTTAGGATAGTGCTAAGGGACAAAAGGAGGGCTTGCAACTTCACAAGCACTCACACTCACAAGGTGTCTTTCATGACAGGAGAAGATTTTTTTGGCACATACCTGAGAGAGGAAGAGAAAGGCTCTGCCCATGCCCACAAATGTGCTAGGGAAGACTGTTTATCAATGTTCCGATGAAGTGCCACAGAAATGAGATGCAGCACTGTCCTATGTGGACCAACTGCTGTTTTGTATGAGTCAGTTACTCCTCTTAATCAGTGCAAAATATTCCTCTTCTTGCTGTGTTTATTCCTGTTGGCTCTGCATCATAACCAGTTTATCCACCTACACTTTCCTATCATTACTGTGCCCCATTCTCCATTTGTTTGTTACACCCAGTGCTTGAATCATGCTTTAATTACAATCTCCTCCAGGTAGGGACTCCGTCTTCTTGAATGTTTGTACAGCACTCTCCAAAACAGGCCATGGGATCATTCTCAGGGTTCCTGGGCACATCTGTAACACCATTCCTAATAGGAGCAATACTGTGTTAAGCCCACTGTGACCTACAGATACCAAGCACAAAGTAATTCAGACCAACCTATTTGCTTCTTCATTTAATAAAAGTACAGGGTATGTTTCTTGTAAGTGCTTGTTTTTCTTTGTAACATCACTATTGTACTCTCTTTTAGCACTTACCATGAAAATTTTTCCAAAGTTTGTAGCAGATTTGAGTGGCTTTTCCATTTTTTCCCCATGTAGCTGACTGCAAAATATTTCAAACTGTTACATCCATAATGGAAATGTATAGTGCTGTACAGCATGACCCATATTAGCCCTGGAGTTATTCTGATATACTATGGCAAGTAATTCCTCCAGTTCAGCCATGAATGCCTCATCTCTAACAGCTCTCTGCTTCAGGCTGCATTGGACTCAGTGCAGAGCTTGCTGTGGTGTGCAGGGCAGAAGGGAAGTTCTCTGCCAGAGGCTTTTGATAGTAACCTGTCTCCTAATGACTCCTGTATTTTGGAGAGATAGCTGTTTGTCCTTATGCTTCTGCAGGTCCTGGAAGCTTGGATTTTGGACTGACTTCTGTATCAGCTGTGTTCCAGTGAACTACAATGCTGCATTCCCCACCCCCCCCATGTACAGGGGTTTTCAACTGACCCTTTATGGCTGCATAATATTTATGAGTTTCCAGTTGAAAGCCCCCAGATTATCAAAGGATCAACTGGGGGTTGGAAGTGGAAGACACAGGCCTTCAAAGTTATATCCAGTCTACTGTTCTAACAGATAGCTATCATCTACAGGCTTTGATCTAAATTAATCAGCCTGCATTTCAGAAATAATTTGGATTTTTGTTTTGTTCTTGCTAATTCTGTTTCATTCCAACTAGTTAATGGAGTCTACTTCCTCAGATTAGTTACAATGGCCAAAATAATAAAAAAGAGAAAGTGGTTGCTGCTGTTTGTCACATTTCTGTGCCTTTGTTCCTTCCATGCTCAGGAAGGAACAAATCTATTTTATTCTCTCCTTCTGGATAGTTTCTGAAATATTTGTACCATCTTAGTGCTTTCACATACTGAGGAAGCATTCTGAACAACAGCTTCACAAGAGTGCAGTTTTTAAAGTTTGTAATTTACAGAAGATTTTCTCTAAACAACTTGGCAAGACTTTAGGAGAACTTTTCATGCACATGTATTTTATTAATTACTCCACGATACACTGCAGGCCAGAACCTGAGAGAAGAAGGAAACAGGTAAGATTAAGGAAAGTGTGAGAAATCCTACTTTTCACAGCTTATGTCTTCCATCTTAGAAAAAAATATTGGAAGTGTTGATGTTTTTACTATCAAACACGTTTAACCTTTCCTCATGTTTTCTAGTAGAGTGGGGAGATGGAAAGAGAAAATGTGGAGGAAGGATAAGAAAGAAAAGATAGAAGCAAAAAATCAGGGAATAAAATTTTATCTTGTTCCCAAAGGCTGAAAATATTCCATGAAAATAAAACAAGGTGAGTTCTTTTGAGAACAAAACTGAAACCCTGAGAAAACATGGAGTACTTAAAATTTTGCAGTTTCTTTTTCTGTTCCAGATTTTGGAGGAGAAATCTGGGTTGCCTGACTGATTGTATTTTTTTTAAGGAAAAGGGCTGAACTGATGTAACTCGTTCTAATCTGCTGGAAACGGCACTTGAGCTCCAGTGGCACAACTCTAAGGATTGTTGTTTTGGAAGAGAGCAAGGCCGCCCATGAGATCCTGTGAGCAGCCTGGATCTGTGGGAACTGTTGCCTCTAGGCAGGGCACACCAAGAACTCCACGGTTTTGTTCTTTCCTCCCTCGCCTGGATGGCCCCGACTGGTCAGAGGGTGCACACCACCTTGCTCACAGCCCATATCCCTTTATTACCTGCTCCTGGGCCACATGCCAGCGGGACAGAGGCGCTGCTAAGTGAGAGGGAACCCCTGGCAACGTGTTTATCAGTCGTTGTTTCGGCTCATTTCACTCTAACCATGCTCTTTGAAAAGATCAGCCATTCCTTGCCTGTGGCTGAAATGGATGCCAATATTAGCAGGAATGGATTCTTTGTATGTAGAGTTTTGCATCAAGCTAAAGGGTAGTGAAATGGCAATATCATTATTTTTTTTCCCTAATAAATCTTACAGGTTTTCTACAGAAGAGAACGTGGAGAACAATAGAAAGGGAATTTTGCTAGACCCAGAAAATAGCCAGAAAGCAGCAAACCTCTGATGCCCAGTGATCAATACCAAAATATTTAGCTGTGTTTTACAGACAGCTGAGTAATCTTACAGCTCAAATCCTCTTTGTAGCTATGTTTACTAAGGTAGGATTATAGTGATTACAGTAATAACATAGTAATAAATATATAATAGTAATAGATAGTAGTAAAATTCTGCACTACAAGGAATCTGTTCTGGGGCTGAGAAGAACAGATTCTTCTCAGAACAAGGGGAACTTGTTCTTTCCCACCCAACTCTGTATGCCTAGGAAGCAGGATATGCAATTGCACAGGTGGGAGGCCTGACCCCTGGTGTGAATTCTCTCTGGCATCAGCCAGTTTGGAGAACAAACTGTAGGTATAAAATAGGAAGCCCTAGGAGTGGTAGCAATGTCACGGAGATCAAGGGAGTGGAGCAAGGGGAAGGGCAAATCAAGTGGATGAAAAGGAATTGATTGAACAGAAAAACAGCAAATAACTCAGAGGATTGGCAAAGCTCTAGGAACAGCAGTACTGGGCAAAACTTTAGATAATTACTTGGAATGTAATAGTTTTATTTTCCCCACTTATCTAATAATTCCTCTGGTTGGACAACAAGGTGCTGCGTTATTAAACAACAGAAGTGATTCAAGCTCTTATCTCGCGAAAGGGAAGAAAGCGGCAGGGGTCAGCGGCCGAATGCGTCCGGGCCAGGAAAGCCCGAGCAAGGCCGGCACAGCCGGCAGGGATCCCTGTGGGCGCAGGTTTCCAGGGAAGGCTCGCACCTGCCCCGGAGGAACGGGGGAGGAGCAGCGCTGAGGGCGAGCGGCC
>VXBC01007694.1:183585-199182 GCA_013399945.1 Ploceus nigricollis
TGTTCGCAGTACGGGAGTGCTGGCGGTTACCGCCGTCTTTTTCCTGCCGCAGGTGTTCAACGAGATTTACCCGGTGTGGACTTACTCCTACCTGGCTCTGCTCTTCCCCGTGTTCCTGGCCACGGACTACCTGCGGTACAAGCCTGTGGTCCTGCTGCAGGGCCTGAGCCTCATCGTCACCTGGTTCTTGCTGCTGTACGCCCAGGGCCTGCGGGCCAACCAGTTCCTTGAGTTCTTCTACGGGATGGGGACTGCCACCGACATCGCCTATTATTCCTACATCTACAGCGTCGTCGATATCAACCTGTACCAGAAGGTCACCAGCTACTGCCGAAGTGCCACCCTGGTGGGCTACACAGTGGGCTCCGTGTCTGGGCAGGTCCTTGTGTCAGTGGCGGGATGGTCCCTCTTCAGCTTGAACGTTATCTCCTTAACCAGCATATCCATTGCCTTTGCCACGGCGTGGTTCCTGCCCATGCCACAAAAAAGCCTTTTCTTTCACCACCTCTCAAGTCAGCGGCTTAGCTGTGAAATGAAGGTCATGGACTGTAAAAATGGAGCGGCTGTCCAAGATCATCCCGATGTGCAGAGGGCACCTGGCTGGGAGGATGAGACAAAAGTTCCCTTAAATGGGGAGGGTCATTCAGCAGAGAAACAGGTGAGTTGTGCCTGGAGTTTACATGAGTAGAAGATGCCATACTGACTTGGTTGTCACAGGTGCATATATGTATGTAGCAGTAGAGGTGTAATATCTAAGAGCAAAAAAGTATCCCTTTACATATCCCTCTTCCTTAATTATGGCACAGGGAGAATTATTACTGGCATCCTTCTGCTGTTTGAGCATGGTAGGCTGCTCCTTAGTTTTTCTGAAATTGCTCTTCATGTCTCACAAGGCTGCAGTTTGAATGCCATCCAATGGTACAAAGCAAGGGACATTTCTGGGACATTAAACCTTGAGCATATGTCCAAACTCTGTGTGCACTTCTGGATGCACCCAGTGACTTGCAGAAAAGAGGCAATTCTTCATGTACTCAGATTTTGACCTTGTTACTCCACCTGTTGTGCTGCAATATGCTGTGTAATAATTGGGGTTTATCTTATGATCCTGGAAGGAAGCTGCTCTAGGAAGGAAACTGCAGTAGTTCTTGGGGGCACTTGGAAGCAGACATTGATTAGTAATAGAAGGGCAGAATGTAGATAAGTTTCAGGAAGCACATGTGTATGATATCACCTTAATGCAGCTCCTGAGAACACCAAGGTAGTGCCATGACTTGTGGTTTTTGTGGGCTGTGTAACTTGGCAAAGTCATTTGTATGGAAACAAGTGCAGGGACTCTTGCTTGGTGGAGGGACATGCTGGGTCCCACCATGGGTGAGCAGCCTCCAGTTTTGGGGCCCAGTGTGAGTATATAGTTGCCTGCTGGGCAGGTCCCTGCTGGCCTCCTTGCTCCAGGAAATGCAAATATGTGGAGATTCCTGGTAGCTGGATTCGAGGCCCTGGGGAGAGGCCAGCCTTACTCCTCAGACAGAAGGAGGCCATGCTGGTTCTGAGGACAAGCCAGAAGTAAGTGCAGCTGCTGGATTAGTCAGCAGTGGGTATTTCTTAGCAAGTTAGCCACAGTTAGCTGGTTTGGGGGAGGCAGCCTCTAGGGCTGCTTTCTGCTTCTCCAGCTACAGCTGGGAATTAAAGGTATTAACATTCCAGGGACTTAATCCTGCCCCATCCAGCACAATCTTGTGTGACCAAGGGTATTTTTACCCTAGCTATGCTTGCATGTTGAAGGGTATTTGTTGAGACAAATTCTGTGCCATAAACATATAACTTATCCATCCTTTTTGTTTACCTTAGTCCTCTCCTGTGAGAGTACATGTAGTACCAAAGTAGTGGAGAAAAGTTTAGAAAAGGAGGGAGTGCACCTGCCTAACTGCCCTGAGGTCACTTACACCAGGTGCTGAAGGCTGAGAAGCACTGGGGTGTGATGATTGTCCTTCTTGCTGAGGTAACAGCGACCATATTTCACAAACATGGATGGCGTAGGAATAATTGTACTGAAGAGGCACTGCCAGGGCAGGGCAGGTGGGCCTTTCTGCTTTACACTCACCTGGGGCCGAGCAGCCAAATCAGTTTTTGCATTGTGTGTGACCATTCCCTTCTCTTGTTCTCCTGCGCCTAAACTTGAGCTTCGTGTGAAATTGTCTGTGTGGGAGTTACGTGTAAAGTCACATTGCCGCAAGCTCACTTTTTCCCAAGTTGTTCTGTTGTGTTTTGGAGGAATGGTATTGATATAAAATTTCAATAGCCAAACCGAATTTTATTTTTCTATCTTTTATTTTAAAGAAAGCAAGCAAGCAGCGCTGAATGGCTGGGGAGTCACCGCTCCACTAACAACACACACCACTACAAGTTCACCAGAGTATTTATACTGTTTTTAAGCCTACAAAGCATTTTCCAGTGTGCTTGTGTTAGTCCAAATCAGCAAATATCAATAAGCTGGGATCAGCAATTTCATAATCTTTCGAGGTGGTCGTTGGCTTCCTGTCCTTCTTGTGGTCATCTGGAGGGAGGCCTTACACTGGTGTCTGCTACATGATTTTGTCAAGTGCATCAAGCTTTTTATTATACATAAGCATTTTAGTAGCTTTGTTGCAATATCCCTTAGCTTTACCACAGCTTCCTCTATTTTATTCCAAGCATCTGTCATCTTGCTACCTCATCTCTTTACTATACATCTTCTATTGCGATGCTTTATTTGGCTGTTTGGTCAGAAAGTTTCAAAACCGTCCTTTGTAGTTATCCCAGGGAACACATCCACTTTCGACACAGCAGATACAAGCGTTTGCTGATTCCATTGCCAATTGACACGAATCACAAAAACATTTTTCACAGTATCCACGTGCAGAGCAAAAGTTACGCCATTGGCGAGGCACCTGTGGGACTGTGTGGTGTTTAATAAAGATGCTTAGAAGTCAGTGACAATTGAAGGGGTGGAAGAAGGGAAGTTCAGAACAGGTTTCAGGCTGTGGTCTTTTGGGGTTTTAGTAGAAACCTTTTGAAATGAGTTTTATTACTCATGGAAAATAGTCTTTCCCAGGAACACACTGCATGATTCCCCCAGGGAAGGGGCATAATGCCAAGAGCTCAAAGTTGCTGCTGCTGTCTGGAAACCACTCTGAAACTGGGCATGTGACAGCACAATGTGGAATAGCTCAGTCCTGTGACAATGCTGTGTGTTTCCCTGCAGGGAATCCAAGTTCACAGGGGCCTGAGGTGCTGGGTGGGCCTTGGGGCTCTGCCCAGTCTCACATTAAGTAATTGTTCCTCCTACTCAGTCTAGAAGGGTCTTGCCCTACAGAGTCTACACTATGTCTGTACATGTGTGTGTGCAGCAAATGTAACCAGGAACTTTTGTCTACAAAGTAAAGACATGCTCTTTTCCTCTGCTGCTGTTGACATAAAGTGGTAAAGAACAGGAGTGTAACAGTCTGTATGTAAAAAGCAATTTTGATTACTGTCATCCCCTGTTGCTAGAATTGATCTATTTTCAATTATTTTTAAGGGTCTGCCCCCTTGCATGCTCTTTCTAGAAAGACTCAGAGTGGAAAGCTTCATTTTTTATCTCCTGCCATTTGTCAGAGCACTGTATGTGCAGGACCTGCCATTTGCAACAGCAGTGTCTGGTGGAAGTAGCTTCTGTTTCCCTTTAGATCCCCAGGTGACATCTCTCACCTTCTTGAAGCCCTGGTGAGCTTTAACAGGGGTAGAGTGTGTGGTAATGAAATTGCTCTTTGAGTATTTATAAACTGCCAATGCCTGTTCTAAAGAAAATCAGCTTATCTGGGGACAGATATAGTTCTCTGTGCTACAAAATTTGGTTGAGTTTGAATCAGGACTTAAAAGTGTCGGTGATACTTTTTGCCTTTATGATGTAAATGGCTGGCTTCTGATCCTGTCTTATCAAAGTGGATATTGTGTCCTGTTTTCTGGTATTTCTTCTCTGGTGCCCTTCAGTTGCTCACATAACATGTGGCAGTCCCTGCTGTCTGCTGGGGAGAGCCAGAGGTGGAGAGGTGCTTGGGAACTGAACCCTTCCTCTGCATGTAAGGGTACAGCCCTGTTTGGCACAGACTGTGGGATGGGAAAGCTTTTTATTCATTGCTCTGTGGGGGTTTGTGTCCAAGAGTGGCATTGTCACTCACCAGTGATCAGACCACCTGAAAGGGGCAATTTTGTGGAGCAGTGTGAAGTGTTCATAAACAAAGACTTAACATTTCTCCCCCCTTCTTTCTCCAGTCTACGCAGAAGCAGAAAGTAGACATCGTAAACGTGCTCAAAGATCTCTGGCAGGACTTCTTGCACTGCTACTCCTCCAGGACCATGCTCTGCTGGTCCGTGTGGTGGGCACTGTCCACCTGTGGCTACTTTCAGGTCATCAACTACGCTCAGGGCCTGTGGGAGATGGTGCTGCCTTCTCAGAGTGCGGACATCTACAATGGTGCTGTGGAGGCAGCCTCGACGCTCCTGGGTAAGCTTCCAGCTTAGCTCTTGCTGTGCTGTGAGAAATGTCTTGCTTCCCTCAAGGTCACTAGAGCATGATTTGGAAGTGCCATCCATTCCCCCAAGCATGCAGGAGAGGTAAACCCTGGCATATGGGGTGAGTCTTCCCTGACATGCACAGGTAGGGTGCTCAGTGTGAGTTAGTCATTGAAGCAGCCCTGATTCTTGTAATCCAGTACGTAGGTGTTCAGGGGAACCTCCCAAGGCAATCTTCATTCTGAAATACTTGGCACAAGGCTCCAGGCATGTGGCTGACTGTGTGCTCTTGGCTGTCACCATGACAGTGGGGTTATGTTTGTTTTAGCCAGTCAGAGTCAGACATGGGGTCCTGTGCGTTTGGTTTTCCTCCAGGAGCCTATGAAGGTTTCCTGTACACACCCAGCATGCAGTGAGCCATGGTTAGTCATGTCAGCACTGTTAGGAGCAGAAGCTATTAAGATGAAGGAAGTTGGTTGACTTGAAAGGGACAGGTAGGTCAGTCAACACAAGCATTTGTTTATGAAGTTGTTTAATACTGTTTCATTACCAGAACTAGGACAATACCTTTTTAAAATAGCCAACATACCCTTACAGAGGTTTTCTAGATGTTGCTGCAGCAAGTCCCTTTTCTTTGATGGAGTCATTGTTCCATCATCTGCTGTGGACATCACCTACTAGGGGGCAAAAGAAACCAAGGTACACAAACAAATTATTAGTGCTTCCTTGGGTGTGCTCAGCCCCTTCTTGAAGTTCAGTAGGAAGCTGTGGCTGGTTTATAATTCTAAAAGCTGGACCACAACCCATTGTTAGTTGGGTTTGAAACTGTTGGCAACTTGATGACTTTGTCTATTCAGTCCTTCATGTGCTAAACCTGCCCTTAAATAGCTTGCTATCATGCACTGTTCCTCCACTCTAGCATGAGGCTGTGGCTCTTACTTCTTTTTTGAATTGGCTTCCTCTACCATGCTACCTTTGTCCCAGAAGGAGAAGGACTGGTATAAAGGAAAAGAAGACCCATAATGTGGCCTAATAAAAAAAAATGGGGGGAAGGGTATTCCTCAAACCTTATAATGAACACATTTGATAACAAGGTCCTTTTTAAAAAGGCCTGTGAACAATGGACCTAAACTCTTGTAAGACTGAAGTTTTTAGTTTCCCATTTTGATTTTTTTTCCTCAAGTATCATTTTTATAAATAGTTGAATCATTTTGGGTGATGTTTTCAGGCAAATTAGCCTGAACTGCTCAAAAGACAGAATCCTTCCAGTTGATAGAGATTAATTGCTTGAAAGAAGCAAAGTTTAATGAATTAATAGTCACAACTAAAAGCTTGAAGTGTGTGACTGGACTGGAAGTCCTAACTCCTGTTAAGAATGAGCATGCAGTGACCTGACTTCCTAGGTGCTACTGCAAATGCTCTAACTTCTGATTTCCAGTTTGAATTTATTAATGAGCTGTTTATTTATCTCTGATGTCATGCCAAGGTTGTATTTTAGTACAAAATCTTTGCTCTGGGCAAGACAAGCCAGGTTTTTCTAGTTGTTTTTGGTAAAGTTCAGCTCCTTGTTCTCTTCCTTAATAGCCCATCTTTGCACCAAACCTGGCTTGAGTTGCATTCCTTTTGGAGGTGGATAGTCTGAATTGCACTCGACTTTATTCAGTGAGGCGTCAGACTTACAGAAGAACATGCTGTTCACTCTTCTCCCTGTATTAGAAATCTCTCCTGCTGCATCCCAGATCTGATTTGCCATTTTCATTGCTCTTAGTGATTCTGTGCTCAGTTAGGAGCAACGTTGGCAACCTTTGCGTAAGGTGCTGTGCCATCCCTGCCCTGGAGAAGGGTTTAAGTTGGCATGGTGACTCATGTAGCTGTCGGCTCCCTGTCCTGGGAAAGAGAATTAGGATTCCTTCTAGGGAGATCAGCTGACTGGTTTTTTGCATCCCTGCACCTTCTTCAGAGTGTGGCAATCCTTTATCAGGTTGGGTTGTGAAACCACTGATCAGCTGAATGTGTCTCATTGAAGGACAGAGACTGAATATCTTAATTAGGTGTCAGGCTGATACAACCTTGGCACATAGGGAGAGTATAATTTCGTGAATTGCCATGAGATCCTCATGTCTGTTCTCAGATTTCAGAATTGCTGAGACAGTAGGAAGAATGCTCTAGGACTGAGCTTCTTTTTGCATTTCAGAGTTTTGCTACTGGTGGAGCCAGACTTCCAAAGAACAAGATGTTAGTCAGACTTTAGTGGAGGAAAATAAATCCTTTCCCTTATCATAGTGCCCTTCTTCACCAGTCTGCAAGATTGATGTAAGGTCTGACAGGATTGCAGGCTTGTGCAAACTGGTGGTACATAAGGAGTCTTGGTGTGCTTGAACGTTTTCTAAGACAGCATGCCAGCTAAGAGCTACAAAGAGCTTAGATACTGCACTGTAGCACTCTTGTGCAGTGGTCTACTGCTGAACACAAGCCTGTGTTTCAGAGATGTCCTGTAAACCTCCCTTTGTCAGTATGCTGTTTGTCTGGTTTGCTGTGTACAGTCATTATGCTGTTGGTTGCTATTTGGCTTGTTTGCAGAACAAGGCCTACTTGGAATGGGAATTTTCTATTAATGGAACATGTATTTAGACTTCTCAGTAGTTGCAACTATCATAGTGCATGAAACACACCTTGTCTGCTCATTGAATTGTGTGAAATACCACATGCTTTCCCATCCTATGATTTGTCTTTATCCCCATTCCCCCTTCATAAAATCCAGCCAGAGTTACAAACCTGTCTGGGTTGTAAAGGACTGTTCTTGCACAATCAATAGTGCATGATTATAACCTGTGATTAGGCTGCATCCCAGGAGATGTGGATTTGGACGCCTCATCTTACTTAATCTTACAGCCCAGTGTGGAGATGACAGTAAATTTAGGTTTTTCTGCTTCCTGGGAGAGAGCTCCAACAGCTGTGCATTAAAGTGAGTAGTGTCTTTCTCCCTCCTACCCTCTGCTAAAGCACCACTAAATAATTAGGTGAGTGCTTTTGAGAACCAGGATTTGCATTTCTCAACAGAAATTGCCCAATTATTGACAGCACTGCCACAGTCACGCATAGAGGAGTGAGTGGCAGTGGTCTGAGGCCTGGGGCTGTCGTGCTTCTGGAGCCAGACAGGAGACTTTAGAGGCAGTCAGCATTGACCTATATGTTTTTTTTCCTGTTTCTGTAAAAGTAAATGGGAGTTTACAGCAGTGTTCCAGGTGAGGGAGGGGTCAGGAGGGAGAGCTGCTGAAGTGTTCCCATTTGTGTCCTCCACTTCATTCATGTTTGGCTGTTAGGGGCTCTAGAGCTCCCAATGCACCATCTCCAAATTGCTCCAACTGTAATTACTAAGATTTATGCTTTCCTTCCCTCACAGGAGCTGTTGCAGTCGTTGTTGTGGGTCACATAAAAACATCCTGGGCAATGTGGGGTGAAGTGGCACTTGCCCTGTTCTCCTTTCTTATTGCTGCTGCTGTGTATGTCATGGACACTGTTCATAACATGTGGGTGTGCTATGCATCCTATGTCATCTTCAGAATCATCTACATGATGCTAATCACAATAGCAACGTGAGTATCTCTCTAACGTAAGCTGCTCTCAAGGTTACAGCTGGTGTGAAAGCAGTGCCTTTCCTGTGTAACAAGAGTCTGTTGCAAGGGTTTGTGGTGGGATTCAGGTTGGAAACTGAGGCATGGAGACATATTTGGCTGACAGTGTGCCCAAGCCTTAAAAGTCTTGTGACACTGAAGTGACTACTTCTAACTATTAGATAGTGCTGATCGCTAGGGGGATGTTTTTCATAAACGTGGCTGGAGTGAAGTGTTAACAGATGAGGAAAGGACAATGCTTTGCCTGGATTGAAGCATCAACTTCCCCTAACCTGTAGGAAAATTACTTCAATGTTATTTGTCACTTTGGGGAGGAAAGCATAGCTGGTTTTGAACCACAAAATCACTCCAAGACAGCTCAAGCACAAGGAGAGGGGTGATGCTGAATCTGGCCACTGCAAAGGGAGTTCTGGTTAGAAGGATGCAAAAGGTCATGGACCACACAGCAACAGACTGAAGCTTTGAGATTGCCAACTGCTCTCTGGGGTCAGAGTGCATTGCATCTTCTCCACATGACAAGACCCTTTACATCAGACAGCAGGGCTGCTTCAGTAACACTGAAACCCACAGAGCTCCCTTAGTGGTGGGTTGGGTTGTTTGTTTGTTTGTTTTTAAAAAAGGGGTTGCATGTGTCTGTGTATCTCTTCTAGCTTCTAAGTTAGTCCATCGTGATCCTATTTAGAAAAGGACACCATCTGTGCAAGGTAATTTAGCTGTGGAAAATACGAAACCAGTCAATGTAACTCCTCAGGTTGCATAGTTGTTTTGTCCAGAAACGTTCCTGCCGTTCATGCATTCCTCTGCTTTTTCCCTTATGTTTCTGGTCGTCCCTTTCTTTCCAGGTTCCAGATTGCTACAAATCTCAGTGTGGAGCGGTATGCCCTGGTGTTTGGGGTCAATACTTTCATTGCCTTAGCACTTCAGACAATGCTCACTGTCATTGTTGTGGATGCCAGTGGGCTTGGCTTGGACATCTTCACCCAGGTATGATAGATGCTCTTACTTTTATTGATGGGAGGTGGGGAAGGGAGGAAGATAAACCAAGCTGTAAAGCTTCTCAGCTACCTGTTTCTGGGTCAAGGATTTGACAGAGAAATAACCACTGAATCCTGATATTTTAGAAGTGGAGGGGAACTCATTTATTTTATTAACATTCCTATAAATTTGGTAACTGCTTGGTTTAACCACTTGTTTTTATTTTCTTTTCCTCTTCTCTGCAGTTCATGATTTACGCCTCTTACTTTGCGGCCATCTCACTGGTGTTCTTGGTCAGTGGCATCTGCAGTATTGTGGAAGCTTACAGAAGACAAGAGCAGGTGCAAAGCAGATCTCCTGAAAGCCAGTAGTGCACTAAGCAAAGACTCTTGGTGACTACATATGAAGATATAGGTCTGTTTTTAATCTCTGCCTTTTCTTCCCAAGGCAATCACCTTAATGGTATATGATCCATATTTATACTATATTAGTAGCACATTTTAGAAGGTAAATATATTAGCTCTTACATAAGTAAGAACAAATATCTTCTTTCTAAAATGCCTTTTGTTCTTCTGTTGCATGTATGAGATGTGCAGCAAAGAACAGTTAGCTTTCTCAAAGAATGAGAACCTTGGGAGGTTTTAGTCTAACCCTAACACATTTGCAGACAGTTTTGTGATTGTCTGGTCAGCTGCTGCTCTCTGTCATGAGGTGCTGCTACAGGGCAGAAATGAGGGCACACTAACAGAACTCTCTGTGGAGACCCCCGGGCCTGGGACAGGAGGTGGCCTGAGGACTGTGCTCTGCAGTGTGGCTCTCGCTGAAGCTGCCCTGTGATGCTGGATGCTCTGTTTTGAGGACTGGTACACTTAGGTTTCTGCATACGCACATGCTTCCTTGAGGAGCTTGTACTGTTTCTCCTGTTCCTGTCAATCATCCCTCCTGCCACAGGTTTACCTTAGCTGATCATGGTGCTTCCCCAAAAACATAACTGGGCAATTTGTGGCACTGGTGGATGGGCTATCAGCAGCACTACTTGTTCCACAAAGGCCTGTGCCTGGGAAGGACTGTAACTGGAGGGGAAACTTAGAGGGACTTGAAATAGGCAAAATGCTAGTCCATGGGACTAATCTTGGATAACTTTGCCTTTGTCCCTTAGGGCTGCAGGTTCCTGTGATTACAGGAGTCATTGCCTCACAACCCACGGGCTGGACTGTTTCAGGGTGGTGTATGTTAGTGTAGCACTGAGAAGGAAGGTAACTCACAGGATTCTAAGCTATTCTTTGTGCCCTTAGAGAATTGTGGCTGTGGTGATTAAATTGACACCTTCAATTATGGTAGTTAGCAGAATGACTGCCTGAGGCTTTGGAAAATGATGGTTTATGGTCTGTCATTTTTCCACTGTTATTTTAAAATGCCTTTATGCTTCTGGTGGGTCTCTGTCCATAGTTCTACCTCTTCTTTCCACGTGAGCAGAACAATGAATGTTTAGAGTGGGCAATTCTTTTTTTTTTTGTCCAGTTTAAGCAATTTGGGACTTGCCTCATATCAGTTCTTTAAGATAATTTATTTTTTCCAAATTGCTTCAGCACTGAGGAGGAGTTGCACAGAGTTATCCTGGGCTTGGGCACCTGGATACTCAGGCAGTATGACCAGCAGAGCAACAAATGCCTATGGAGTGTGCCTGTTTCTGTGCAGGTTGTGGTGAGTTTAAGCGTACAGGAGAGCTGGCAAGGGGGAAGGTGTAATGCAGCCTTTCCCTCCATGCCTTCTCTCTGTGTGTTCATTAGAGCTCCTTTCTTCTTTCAGCTGAAGAAGCAGCTTTGTTTCATCCCCTGCTTTTAGTGCCATGGAGATTTCACAGTATTGGGGTTGGGAAGGTGTTTTCCCCCTGGCTGGGACATTTCCCATCACTTTCTGTGAGCCTCAGCCTTTAGTACACAAGGTGCGTGATTAATGTGTTTGGCATGTGCTGCCTGGGATCCAGGAGCCCTTCCAGGCCAGCTGCTCAGGGGAGCCCACTCCCCAGAAACTTTTCTTTCTGCATGCTGCCTCTTGAAACAGCTCCCTAAAGAGGGGCTCAGCTGCACTGGCATTTAGACATGTAAACTTAACTGCCTTATCCTGAAATGGAAACTTGAAGCCACCCATGTATATATTCCTTTCTCTATGGTTTTTTGTTTTAAAAAAAAATAAAATCTGAAGCCATTAAATGCTAGCTGATGAGCTGTCCTGGGACAGGGATAGTCTGTCCTTTGAGTTCCTTGGTCTGATGGCAGTTGGAGCAAGGCAGGAGGAATGGGTGCAGAGAACTCCTGTCAAGTGACCAAAGGGAGCAGCTCAATTTTAATCATACTTTTCATACAGAGATCAAATCTTTGATGGGGAACAGCCCAGTTATTTTAAAAGCAAGTCACAAATTAACTAATGACTTACAGCAATATCAGTGATTTTTGTACCAAAGTAATGAAACTGTGACAACTACAATAGAAAGGCTTGTTACGCTGTGTACGTCTTCAGGCCCACAAGGTATTGAAGCCACAGCTGGATGTCATTCAGGTTCTGAGCTCTGCTGTTGCTGTGGTGATGAGGTGACTGTAGAGCCTGATTGAAGCTGTATGCAGAGTTAACAGTGATGCCTAGGAAAACCTGTAACCATGTGGATGTTGTTGGTTTCTAATTAAACAGCTATTTTTGTTAAATAAAAATACTCTGAGCTATCCTGTGTGGACAATGTTTTTCTTCTATTTTGATTCCCTGCTGATCCATCACACTGCTGCTGCAGGTTGTTCTGAGCATCTTTGTAACAAAGAGAAAAACAATTTAGAACAAAACATGCAAAAAGAAGCAAGACTTAAAGAAGCTGATAGTTGCTGGCTGGCTTCTGTAGGTTTGTGTAACTCTGTGCAAGTGTATTGTCTTGGGGATTCTTAACTGCTGAGCAGTCCATAAGCACACTCTAATTCCAGCGCAGACTGGTCTGCAGAGGGAGATCATCACTCACCGATGCAGGGTAGCCCTGGTCAGGATGCTCTGGGGTCTAACTGGGATGACAGTAAGGGAAAGCAGGTGTAGGGTTGCCGTGCAGGAGGACCTTTCTACTTACATTGACCTAATTACAAAATTGAGGCCTTAAAGGAGAAATGCTGTAAGCTCCCCATCCTGGCATACCCAGCCTTGGAAGACTCTCCTGTGCTGTGTTTCTAGAAGACATGGCTTGTACCTTATAGTACAGGCTAGGCTGGAGGGCACAGTGGTTTATGTGGGTAGTAGCCCAACAAGACCTGTGCACAGCATCAAAAACAAGAGAAAAGGGGTGTTCTGGGGAGGAAAGGGGGAGGGGAGGCTTGCTTCCTTCAGAGCTTTATTGCTGAGTTTTATTGCTGAAGGATAGGACTGTTGGCATGTCAGGTCTGTTCTGAATTTCATTCATCTGCCTTCCCTGGGTGAATACAGGAATCAGCTGTGGAGGGATGAGTTTCTTGACAGAGTGGGGGATTAAAATCTCTGCTTGCATATGTCAGGAATATAGTAGGTCATACAGGTATAGCATTACCCTTAAGGTGGGTTCAAGTGTTTCTCATCTGGTGCTGGTGAAAGGCTGCTCTCTCTTGCAAGTGAAGCAAGTCCACGTGAACTGTGGCAGTTCTTGCTCCTCCCATCGCATCCTGCCACATCGTGGACAGCTGAGAGAGCTGAAAGGGGCACACAGCTGCTGTGAAGGAGCGGAATTTCTGTGCTGGAGATAGAGCACGCAGTGCCGTTTGGCGGAGATGAGATAAACACTACACGCGGCTGTCTGCCTGGGGTGCTGGGACTGTTTCTTTGTTCCAGTTGATGCTGGGGGCTGCTGGAGGTGAGTGTTTCAGCTGAATCTCTGTCCTGCACTGGGCTTGCTGCGATGCTGGTAGAATGAGGTGTAGCTCCTGGGATCACTGCTACATTGAGGGACTGGGTGCTGGGCTTGTTCTGTCCAAAAAGGAAGGAATAGTAAGAGCTACCAGAGGCTGCTCTTTCAGGAGCAGCACCCACTGCTGTCCCCTGGGCTAGCAGTGGCTGTAAGAGCCAAGGCAAGACGGGGTTACACTCAACGCCTGGTGTGGCTGTGTGCATGTGTGACACAGCCGGCTGCTCTGGCAGTGCTCTCAGACAAAGGGAAGAGCTCTGTGTGGAAGCGGTTGTGTTCTCTATCAGCGTGATCGTAGCCAAGTACTGGGAAGGAAAGAGGGACTTTGGCTATGGAAGGGGCAGGAGACTGGATGCTCTGGACCCTGTTCCCAGTGGCTTTTGACAGTGTCAGCTGTTTCCTACACTCCATAAAAAAGGTGTTAAGGTGCTTGCTTAACTTTGCTCTGGAGCTGTTATACAGCCTTTCTCTGAGAAACACACTCACTGTACATGAATCTGTTCTGTTCCCTGAACACAGTGTCTGATGCATTAGTGACATGGAAAACGGCAGCCAACATGTCGGGGTCCGTCCTTGGAGCCCTGCACTGCTTTAGTGCTGTTTTCATTGCATTTTTCATAACCATGCTCTGCAGCTTCCTCACACATGGGAACATCTGAAAACCAACATTTAATGACATGTGGGTTAATGAATGCATAAATGAATTTTGATTGACCATAAATCATTAAGTTATTATTATCAAACATCACAGCTTGACATCCCAGCAATGGCATCTAATCCTTGTCTTAATCATGCTGATTTGTAATTAGTCACATAAAGCACCTCTTGTGAATGAAAAGGATAGCACTGGATTTTAAGATGAAGGATAGTCTTAAAATAAAAGCAGAGCAGAAAGCCTTGGTATTGTACCCAGTTCTCTGTATTTTAGTCTGCTATGAACTTGTCAAAATGAAATGTGGAAAATCAGAAATTCAGCCTATTGCCTTCAAGGGTGGGATAACTGCATGCTCTGGGTGATTTACTGGTTGAAGTTTCACCAGGTACAACAGGAACCATTACCAAGCAGGTAACTGAGCATTATCTCTGGTAAGTGTAAGGGAGCCCTTCCAGCCCACTAGAACCAATGTCAAAACCTGGTTTTCTTTTTCACTGTATGGTGTAAAATGAGCAGAAACCCTGAGGCCATGGAGGCCAGCCTCCTCCTATGGCATGTGGCCTATGATGACAGATGTCTTCAGAGAACTCGTGAACCCCACCTTGGAGGGGTTCAACTTTTCTGTCCCATGTGACTTTGAGTGAAAGGGTGACCCTACTTGAGTTACTCTGAGAGGTATCAAAGACCTGGCTTTATGGCTGTTTTCTGTCTGTACTTTCTTTCATTAGCATGAACTCTTTAGTACAGGGGAGGTGCTGGCCTCTGAGGTGTGTGGCCTTGTAGACAGTCATCCTTCTCTTTGCCAGGCCAGTGTATCCAGAACCTGGGGCCATGACAGTGTGATGGGCACCATGTCAGTGCTGCCACTGAGGAGAACTCCCTCCCTCGCTCTCTCCCTCTTTCCCCCAGAGGGATCCATGCTACTGCAGCCTGGCTGGTAGGAGGGCTGAGGAGGGTCATTCCCCAAAATTCGGTACTGGGAAGCATCTTGTGATGCTGAATAAACTTTACCACCCTGAACAGCTGCTGACAGCTGCTTGCCCTTGCAGTGAGCTCTGTGTGTGCTCTGTGGCGAGTCTGGTGGTCACACAGCTCTTTGGGGTCCTGCTGGCCTCAGGGGCACAGCATCCATTACCTGTGGGGTTTTTGGTTCTCCCTAGAGGAGACTGCAACCTGTCACCTCCCTCCAGCTCCACTGAGGAGTCTGCTCCTTCCCCCTCTGCCAGCCCCCTGGTTCTGGGAAATCAAGGTGGGGTTTTTTGGCTTTTTTTTTTTCCCCCCCCATTTCCAAGTTCAAGGAGCAGTGTGTGGTTAACACAGAGAGGTGTGTCTCTGGAGATTCAGTGCTGTCTTCATTAGTGGTGAGACACTGGAACAGGTTGTCCAGAGAAGTCGTGGATGTCCCACACCTGGAGGTGTTTAAGGCTAGGGTGGATGGGGCTCTGAGCAGCCTGGTCTAGTGGAAGGTGTCCCTGCCCATGGCAAGGGCGTTGGAGCTCCAAGATCCCGTTCCAACCCAAACAATTCTATGATTCTGTGATTAACAAAAGCCCAAATCCTGACACTGCTGCCTCTTAGGCTGATCCGATTGCTCATTGCTCATTCATCAGCCGGAGCATGATGAATAATACAACACGCAAACGGAGGCTGCTCCCTGAGGAGTGCATAATTTANTCCCACACCTGGAGGTGTTTAAGGCCAGGGTGGATGGGGCTCTGAGCAGCCTGGTCTAGTGGAAGGTGTCCCTGCCCATGGCAAGGGCGTTGGAGCTCCAAGATCCCGTTCCAACCCAAACAATTCTATGATTCTGTGATTAACAAAAGCCCAAATCCTGACACTGCTGCCTCTTAGGCTGATCCGATTGCTCATTGCTCATTCATCAGCCGGAGCATGAT
>VXBC01007694.1:199254-217429 GCA_013399945.1 Ploceus nigricollis
CATCAAAGAAGGGCTTTCGGCTGGACAGGGCGAGCCGCCTGCCGCGCTCCTGCCCCTCTCCTGGTGGGGTGTGTGTGCCCCCGCTCCCCTCAGCGCTCTGCTTCCCGACAAGTTCCAGGCCTTGGGTGGAATTGTGCCACACGGAGAAGGGACCGGGGGGGGGCCCGGCGCGGAGGCCCGTCTCCATGGCAACAGAACGGTGCGGCCCGGCCTGCTCGCGGGTGCCAGGGCCCGGCGGAAGGCGGCGTTTGTGCCTCGGGAGCCGCCGTTTGTCCCTCGGGAGCCGCCGTGGCGCTGAGCGGCCCCGCCGCTGCCACGGCAACCGCAACGCCCGGCGGCGGCAGCGCCTCGGCCCCGGCAGGGAGCGGCGGCGCCGGCGTGTCCCAGGGGAGCAGGGTGAGGACGTTCCCCAGCGCCGCGCGTGGGGTTCGGGTTCGTGGGTCTGTGTGTGTGTGGGTGTGTTTTAGTGCAGAAGGACAAAGCGACAGAAATCCGTCCCTCTGTCCCGCCTTTTGTTGTGACTGTGCCTGAGTGTAAGCGCGTAGCGGTGTTGTTACTGAGCTGTGCAGAACAAATGGTCACAGCGCACACCCCCCACCGACACGCCCCAAGCAGAACCGAAGCAGGTGGAAATGAAGATTTGAGATTTTCTGAATACTTTCGGTCCCTCTTAGTGCTGAATCACTTTACTTCATAATATCCAAAATAGAATAGGAGCTGATTGAGGATGTTCTGGTGCCCCCAAGGCACCAGAAGGACATGGCATAAGAAGGACATGGAACTGTTGGAGCAAGTCCAGAGGAGGCCACGAGGTTGGTAAGAGGACGGGAGCGCCTCCCCTATGGAGACAGGCTGGGAAGGTTGGAGCTGTTCAGCTTGGAGAAGAGGAGGTTGTGTGGAAACCTCATTACAACCTTCCAGTACCTGAAGGGACCCGTAGGGAAGCTGGAGAGGGACTCCTTGTCAGGAACTGCAGTGACAGGACACAGGGAAATGAGTAGAGACTGAAAGATGGGAACTGTGGGTTAGATAAAAGGAAGAAATTCTTTACTGTGAGGACGCTGAGACACTGGAAAAGATTGCCCAGGGAGATGGTGGATGCCCCGTTCCTGGAAAGTGTTCAAGGCCAGGCTGGATGGGGCTTTGAGCAACCTGGTCTAGTGGGAGGTGTTCCTGCCCATGGCAAGGGGAGTTGGGACTAGATGATGTTAAGGTCCATTGCAACCCCTTAACATTCTGTGATTCTATGAAACAAGTAATTGAATAGGAAGTTCTCTCTTCAGCCATGGCTACTTTATCTTAAAACAGGAGAAGTTGATTTTTATGCTGCTCCCCGTTATTACATTTCACCTCAATGAATTAAACAGCACGTTCAATGTGTTTGTATTGAGTGCCACAGAGTGATGTGAACTTGTTTTTTTAAAGGCACAATTCATCTGTGCAGCTTTTGTATCTGCTTATCATAATAATGAAATCACAGAGAAATAGTTCTTTTGTGCTTAATATGCACTAGAGCAAAGTAATTTCCTTTAAGATCCCAGGTATGTCATCACCCAAACCAAGGATGTTTGTTAAGGAAGGGGCATTTCCCAGCAAAAAATCATTATGTGTCATATGAGGTGGTGCAGGAAAAACATGATGGAAATAGATACAGTCTGGAAAGCCAAGGCAACAGTCCGAACGAGTTCTTAAAATTTAAATTCTGAGAATGCTAGTGTGAATGAGTGATTCCAGTGGCAAGTGGTAGCTAAAAAGAAGTAAAAAACCTGACAGATGTTCTTGAACAAAATATGGATCAGAGAAAACAAAGAACTTTTAAAAGTTTCTGTACAAACAATTTTGCGGCAAAGAATGCCCAGCTTTATTACCACTCTAAAATAAATCTTGACTAAGCTTTGAGGCTTAAAAGAACATCACTCTTTACCAGCATGAAATACTGAGTTCTAAGGAGCAGAGCTGGTGTTCCTGAGAATAAATAACTGAGAACTCAGAGATGCTCATCAGAACTCAAAACAAAAGCTTGGAAGAATTTAAGCAACATCTGCTGGATGAAAGGGTTTTTACAAAACGCGTAGGCAGATTTGAAAGTCCAGGTGCAACCCTTGTTGATTCTCTGGTTCTGTGATTCTTGTCTGGAAGGGCAGGATGGTCACACAGCAAGAGCTGTCTTGCTGTTCTAGGGCCATACAGAGTCAGAGCTCTCTCTTACATTTTGTATATTATTGTCTTGCCACATAATATCATAGAATATTAAGGGGTTGGAATGGACCTCATCAAATTGTGACCTTCCTGCCATGGGCAGGGACACCTTCCACTAGACCAGGTTGCTCAAAGCACCATCCAACCTGGTCTTGAAGACTTTCAGGAATAGGGCAGCCACAATCTCCCTGGGAAACCTGTTCCAGTGCCTTGCCACCAAAACAGCAAAGAATTTAATCCTAATATCTACCCTAAAATTCCCCTCTTTCAATTTGTACCCATTACTCCTTGTCCTGTCACAACAATCATGATCTTTGGCATATTGAAAATGGCACTGATTAATCCTTCTAGAGACACACGAAAGTGGCACCTTCCAGCCTACAGCAGATGGTACAAAAAGAACAGGAACTTTTAAATAATTGATGTTTTCTTCTTCTGTGCTGCTTTTGTAAAAAGTAATAAATATTGAAGGAATGATGAGGGGCTAAAGTTATAATAGTTATAAATAAATAGTTATAAATAGTTATAAAAGTTAAATAAAAAGTTATAAGTTATACAGAGCAGAATCAGCTCTCTAGGCTCGTGAGTGTGTCCACATCTTTAAACTTTTGTGTCTTTGATGCCTTGTACTGAGAGAGCTGAGCTGAGGGGCAACAGGCAGTCAGCCTGGAGCACCAAGCACTGGCATTTAAGCAGTCCTTCAGGAGCTGGTGGCACCTGTGTGCTATGCAGTACAAAGATTTTTTAAAAGATTCAGTCCTTATAGTGGCTCATCTTCAGTTTTGTCATGAGCATGATTATATCCCGCCTGATTAACAGGTAATGACTGTTTAAAGTTACACGGCGTTTAAACAAGATATAAACAAGGTAAGACACAAACAAGAAGTTCGTAGCATTTCTAGCTAACATAAAATAGTGGTTTCTTTGTCCAAGCACAAGACTAACTATTAAAAGATCATGAGTTCTAGTTTAAGCTCTGTCAGAGACACTAAATCCCCTTGATTTGCTTCAACTCAAACCTTCTCCCAGCAGCCAGAGCTGGAAAGGCCAAAACCATTTATGTTTATGAGCCATTGGTGATCCTTAGTCCTGAGGTGCTGTGACACTGACTAACATGCTTGTATTAATACTGCTCACAAGTCTGATGTGGGTGTCACTAGAGTTTGAAAATGTTTTATTCCCTCTCCTTTTTGTAGGGTTACTCTAACACATCACCAAAATGAGTGAAAAGGAAGCTCAAGCAGATGTGGGTGATTCAACAGAAAATGCAGAATATGAGGATGATTTTGAAAAAGACACGGAATGCCTCACTGATGAAGAGGAAAAACAAAACCTTGGTGAAAAAGAGGTATTTGTTACATTAAATGCTAGTTGTGTTATTTAGAAGACAAAATTGAGTAATATTTGGAACCATAGGCACAAATTCAGTATTGCTTGAAATGTGCAGGTGCATTCACTGAATTTTGACAAGGAAGGTTGTTTGGAATTATAGTGAAAAACATTTCAGCCAACTGGTTAGTTTGGTTCTAATATCCATCAAGCAGAAAATTCAGTGTTCATTGAAAATGTTACTCTTTTTCAAAACTACTTCTGGGTTCCTTTAAGTGTTTGTATAACACTCGTTGTGGTTTTATGCTGTCACTAATCACTTCACTGGTTAGTTAAACTTTGTGTGAATGTGAACATGAAAAAAATGAAGAGACTTGTTAGTGCCAAAAAAGCTGTTAGTTATGACATGCACTATGTGACAGCTTGGTTTAGAATGCAGATAGTTTGTACTGCTCTTCTCTCTCACTGTTTCTTTTCTCTTTCTTTGATAACTGTTCTTTTGTTGAGAGAAAAGACTAGTTTATTTTAATTTTTTTTTTAGAATCCTGGAGAAAAGGAAGAGGATGTTGAAGGAAAAATTCTTAAAACTGCAGACAGCATTCGGGAAGACAATAAAGAAAGTAAAGAAAATCTAGGTCAGGTTTCAGAGGTAGATGTAAATGTGAAAGTGATATATTCTAATGAAAAATATTTGCAATCTGGGGCAGATATTGAACAGGAGGACCATGAATCTGATGCTGAGAGAGAAAGCTCTACCCAGGAATCCAGGCTGGAAAATGAGCAGGAACTGGATGAGGGAGAGGATGAAGAAATAAAGCGTTACGTCTTGGAAAAGATTGAAGAAGCCAACAAAGAGCTGGAAAACCAGTCTCCCGTGGATGAAAACAGAGAACGGAAATTAAAATTTAAGGATGAGGTGGATCTTCGAGCTCCTCATCCAAAAGATGCTAAAGTTGGTAAAACTGACTTTGCAAGAGGAGACATTTCAGATGGGCTGTCTCGGTTGAATATTTCTGACAACACGGGACAGAAAAGCACATCACTTTCAGAACGTGCTGGCTCAGATAAGGAGAAGACAGATGGTAAAATTCTAGTAGAAAGAAATAGAAGGTTTGAACTCTTAAGTTTATGTGATATTGAAAGCCAGGGCATTTTGGCCCCAATAAGTGTTTCTTTTACAGATATTGAAACTCAACAGACTACAGAACTCTTCGGTTCTTTGCCCACTGCCTCTCAAGCGAAAGAAATGCCTCCATCTGACTCTAAGCAGCAGCCAGATTCTGCTTTGAATGGTGGAAAAGATGTGGGAAAACAGAAGACTGAGTCTGCAAACATATCCGTGAAAAGCTCCACTTACAGTCTTACTCCCAGACAAAAAGAATTAAGGAGGCAGATAGAACTAAGGAAAGAAATTCTGAAGAGAGAGGTAAATATATAGAGAAAAGTAAATCACAGTGACCATCCTATTCCCCTGCTCCACAAGGACCATGTGCTCAGGGTATTTACACCATTCTTCCTTGATAAAAGAGGCAGCAATAATAGTTGTAGTAGTAATAATAACCATAACAACAACAATAACAATAGCAATTATTCTCTGGGGTTTGTATAGAATCTCTCAAAGCTCCTTTCCCAGAGTGGCATAGGACCATGCCTTTCTCAGAGGAGAAATGAAGTATTTATTTAATATATCCTTCATAAAGGGGCCTTCTTCTCTTATATTTTTCTTACTGCTTTTGCTTCTTGACTCTCTCTCTACCTCGGTTCTCTTACAATCCCAGAGTAGCACATGGTGTCACATCTGCACATATTATACTGCAGTGCAGGAAGTTTACATTAACCACAGTAAGGCTGGGGCACATCTGGGTACTCAACAAGTGTGGATTGGGCAATTATCATACGGGAGAATGTTCAGTCATAATATAACATTTACATAGCAGAGTGACTGTAAGAACCCTTTTAATTCTTTCTCAGCTCCTTACACAGAAAAAAAATAGAAGAGAGAGTCAGCCTCTGACAGCTGTAATGAGGACTTCAGAAATCTTTAACAGAGAGTTAAAAAATGTTGATTTTTTTTCTTCTTTTTGCATTATAATGATACAATTACAAAAAAGTAACTTGCTATGTATGTTGCTCTATAAAAGGAGCATGAAGCATCTGCCATTCTTCTGTGCCATGATGTACTAATTAAGCTGGCTAAGTAGCTTCCAAGGTTACTTTCTATCTGTGGAAAGAGCTCTAGCCTGCTTTATTTGAAAAGGTTGCTGAGGCTCAGCTTAGTAATGAGGGGTATGAAATCTGATGAGCAATTGAAGTGTTTTCTTTGTGCACACAAGACTAGATCTCTTGAAACCATGCTCTGTGTATTTAATGTAAAAGGTAGGGTAGTGAGGGGAAGGAAGGTTATTTTCCTAACAGTGTGTGCTAAATTTCTTCCTTTGTTGGCTGACTTATGGAAAGGTAAGGATGTGTTACCTTATTTCTTCATTCTGGAATGGAATTCTTCCATTCGGTGATGGATTTCACAGGCATTAAACATTTCTTGACATTACTAGAATTTATCTGCTTCATTTTGGTGGAGTGTCTTTTATTCCACTAAATAAGAAATGGTAAGTTTGGAGGATATCTGGAAGTTGTGTGTAGGTGGAAGGATTTGCAAGAAGATTAGATTTCTCAAAGTATTGAAATGAGTAGGGATTATAGCTTTTGTTTTAAAGAGAGTAAATCCTAAAAATGTCCTAATCAGCTTTCTGAAGCATTAATTGAAACTTTTTCTCCTCCTTGTAGATACTTATCATCAGCTAAAATGTAATTAATAAATAAAAGAAACTTTTCTCAATTTTGTAAATATCAGTTCATTTTGTACACTTGAAAAAAGCCTGAAGCTATTAATACTCCTTAAGTAAATACATCACAACTTCATGTCCAAAAAAGGTCCTTATTTATAAGGTAGTGCTTGCAATCCATGTGTTGTTAAATATCCTGTAAGTTTCAGTGGTCCATCAAGCTGGAGAGCTGCATTTATTTTTAAATGTATCCATTTAAAGTGATTCTAAGCTAACCAGAGATATTGGGCAGACTTAATTTTGAGTTTTTGCCTGAAGCTATTTAAATGTCTGTGAGTCGAGAGGTGTCATGGAAATAGAGGTAATCACAAAAAGGATTAGACTGAAAGTGTCTGAATATATCACAAACAGAAGTGTTCCAAGCAATTTCTTCCTAAATATTGTATCAGCTGTGACGCAGTCTTTGAGTATTCTTGTTTCATCTGTATTTTAGTGTGTCTCTTATGCAATTCAAATGGCTTATTTATTGCCTGCAACAGTCTTTGCAGATTAAGATCATTCTCTTAAAAACTAAGTTTATTCAGTTTTCCTTCCACTTAAGGAAGAAGAAAAGAAAAGGGAACTAGAAGAAATGAGGAGAAGACAGAATGAAATGGTTTTTAAAGCTTGGTTACAGAAGAAGAAAGAACAGGTACAACAAGAAAAGCGAATTCGTCGTGCAAAGCAGCTGGAAGAGCTGAGCATCAAAGTAAGGTCTCCCTAATGTGGAACTGGGATCTATAGTGCTCTTGTTAAATAGGAAAACCAAATTCTAAACCTGCCTTCTTAGCTAAGTGTATGAAAATTTAAAACAATGGGAAATGTTCTTGTTACATTGTTTTCAGTGAAGAGGTAGACTTGCAGGTTTATGATTGATCTGCTTAGCAGAGTGGCTTGCAATGGAGAAGCAGAACACATGAAGGTAACTATAAAGTCACAGAGGATACAGTGATGCTCCCATATACCAGGAGAAAGCCTTGACTGAGCCCTGAGTGAACAAGCAGCCAGAAGACTCTTTGGAGTGTGTTCCTTTCCATCAGAGCTTGTTAGTAAGCAGTTAATGCACATGACCTGATTAAAACCTGGAGATTCAGATGCTGTTCTAAAGTCCTTCTGCCTTAAAGTGATGGGTTTGAAAAGCTAAATTCAGTACTTTTTAAAACATGGTGCTTTGAATGCTTGCTCATGTATATATTCTATGCCAGATTAGCATATGCTCCTAGTGTGTTTATAAAGCATGTTTCATGGAGGGGAGATGCCAGCAGAATACCAAAAAACCCTATTATAATGTGATTATTATTATAAAGGTTGTTTACTGATAACCCTTGTGTATATACGTCTTTTTTATTAATTAGGAGGTGCGCAGGGATCCAGAAGAAGCCTACAGGTTATGGCTTAAAAAAAAGCACCAACAATATGTGAGAGAAAGACGGATAGAAATCTTGAGACGGCAAACTGAGGAAGTGGCCTTTTTTCCAAGCGCAGAGGATTGCGACAGAGCTTTTAGAGAGTGAGTAGGGTCGTTCCTAAGGGACCACATTTGAAACTTTTGTAGTCTGTCATCTCAAAACTGTAGCTATCTTATGGTACATCTTTGCTACTGAAGTCCTCATTGTTTTGGAGGGCTTTTTTTCACATGAATATGCCCTTTTAAATTACACCCTAACAAAAATACATCAGTTCCTTGATGATGTTTGTTCACTGCTGTGAAATTATTTGTCAGAACCTGAGGTGAAAAGAGTGAATTACTTTTGTTAAAAAAGGGATCTTCTCCTCAAACCCTTCTTACCTGTTCTGGAGCAACCTTGGGTTGATTCAGTCCATGAAATAAGCATAAAGCTAATCCAGTTTAACAAAAGGGGAGAGGGTAAAGGTGGGTACAGAAGCAGGGGAATTGGGGTGGGAAAGTAGTGCTTCCTGTGTTTGGGTATGGCAGGCTTTTAGACTGTCTCAGCCATGACACCCAGCTTCACCCTACAAGACATGGTGGGCTCCAATTAAGTTGGGGACAAATCTTTGAATGGATAATGTAAAGCTTGAAATTACAACTGCCAGTACTTCTGGTCCTCTTTCTCTCTCCACAGCTGGCTGAGAAGGAAGAGAGAAGAGAAACAAGCAGCAGAACTAGCTGCTAAAGAGAGAGCCAGGCAACTTAGATTAGAAGCCAGAAGAGCAAGAAAAATGCGGAACATCCACTATATTTAATTGAGAGCCCAATCCTTTTGTTTCTCAGATCATTACAGTTGAAAATTTGATGTAGCCACAGAGTTCTTGGTGACAATCTTCTTAATTTTTATGGCTTGAGTTTTTGTCCTTTACAGCTACTGACTTTTGTGGTGTTTTTAAAGCTTTCAAACAAGTTTAACAATTATCTTCAGTGGCAATGATTTTACTATCTATTTATTTGTAATTTAGTTGAAAAGCCTGCTTTAAATGCATAACTCAGGGATCTTCTTGGTTTAACCAAATCTAAATGAGTGCAAGATGTATATATGAGGGTGGCAAATACACATTCCCTTCTTTAAAAGGCACTTTATACTCAGCTCCATCATGGATTCCTGGATGCAGGCTACTGTGTGAAATGTTGAATTTTTGGTGGATTAATATTGTTGTTTGATGCTACTAGTGATTAAGACTGTGCAAAGTGTTAAGTTGTTGGAAAATGATATTTCTTGTACCACTTCCTATTGATCTGTTGACCAGCTCTAGACCAGAGGACTGTGGTCTTCTGGTTCCTGGAAAGTGGTGATTGAAGACTAATGTATAGGTGATCGTGCAACAGGTTTTGAAACTTACTTCTGTGAGTCGTATTCAGTAGTTTTCTATTCCATGGAATTAAAAGCTTGTGCAAATTATGACCTTTTTCCAGTAGTAAGGAAGCTAGGTTCCTTATATAAATGTCAATGTTTATTATAATAAATCTACCAAACTACATCACCTTACCCAGCTAAATTGTGAACTCTTGATAGAGAACATGCCAAAGTCACTCATGAAATAATTATAAAGCTAGTGAAAGCAGAAGAGCATTCTGTCCAGCTGTATGCCCCAACAGATTTCATGATCCTGGCATTGCTTTTAAATTTTTCAACATTCACAGTGTTTTCTGGGAGTACTGCAGCTGACAGAAGTGTAGTAGATGCAAAGCAGATCTGCTGGTAGTATTTTTCTCGGTTATTTTTGGAGCTACTTAGAGGCACATTGAGAGCACTGGTGTTGGACTGGAGGCTGCTCTGTTGCAGCTTTTGCCAGCACAGAGAGCAAGCATGGACACAAAATGAAAATTTCACGTGCTAATGGGACACATAAGTAACATGTGCCTTCCTCCTTCCAGTACCTTTCCCTGACACCAAAGGCAAGAAGAGCTTCCTGTGTCTAGCAAGCAAATCCAGGAGGAATGTTTGCAAAGTTCACACACACCATCTCCCTAATTGTAGAAAACTACAAAAGAGATGCTTCTCTGTTCATGGCCTCACACCAGCAGAGTGAAGGGTTTTATGGTTCAATGTCATATAGTTCTGTTTATGCTACAGAGAAAACAGGGTCAGAAATGTGACTTCATTAAATCCAAAATTACAACTTGAAAGCAAGCAAAGGAAATTTATTGTAGCTTTCTTCATGTAAACCAAATCAGAGCCAGCAAGAGCAAGAACTTACAGCTTACATATTCTGATCATGGATATGAGACTCAAAGGAAAATTGAGTAAAAGCAACCATTTCAGAAACTTTTTCCCCTAAACTAGACAGCTTTATATGGTAAATTTGGGGGTCAAACTCAGAAACTTAAATAGGCTTCTTTGGATTTAGCAGATTGTCTCCTAGAAGTTCTCTTCAAACCTATGTCAAGAACTTCAAATCTACATCAAGATTATAAAACCATACAAGTAAAAAAAATACTTTTTTTTAACAGTACCTATGCAAACTTAGTGCTTATCTTCACCTTCCCATAATACTCAGGAAGACCTTGGGCAAGGACTGAGTCCTAATGCCAGGCCAGGATTCAACGCTATGTACTAAAGGAAGTATGTCAGTCTGCCTTTGCTGAGGATCAGCTACACAGCGGCTTCACTCTAGAAGCTGAAACAATGAAAAAGCCATTATTTCAGCTCTATGGCAACACAAGAAAAACCTCACCCCACAGAGTTTTTTAGAACCCACTTGAAAGCAGTTACTACTTATATATTATAGCTAGAGTTCATTCAAGCTTTATCTCCTTCTTGACTGGAGGGCTGACATTGCATATACTCTTGCTTTCAGAGCTTACAGCTATGAAGAATCATTGCACATACTCCTTTTTATAACTAAATTTAAAAGGTACAACATAGACTTGAGGGCAGTTCATCACCTTAGCTAAAATTTAAAAAAAAAAAAAAAAAGCATGTAACTGACCATTTACCACTATTTTTAAATTTAGACATAACTGATCAGCACTTCATTTGCTTTGGTATGGTTACGCTTCTGTCTCCCTCTAAGGGGAAATTCATTAAGATTGGCTAATAGGACTATAAATGTTAAATAGTCAAGAGCATCTCTATGCTCTATAAATCGGACCAGCATAATGTTTATTGTCTTGCCTTTGTATAAGAAAATAAGTAGCTTTCCCCACTGAGTAGTAGTAGAAGTATCCCAGAGACTATGGAAATCCTGTCAATCCCTAACTTCAAGAGGTAGAGAAGCAGAAACTGCATAATTTCCAATGTCATACCCACCCATTATGGAAAAAGGACAAAGGGAAGCCTGCTGAACATCAACTAGTGTAATTCTTCAGAAAGAGTGCATGTGCAGCTGCCTTGGCTGGGCTTTTAAAGGGCTATCAGCTCTCCTTGACAGTGATTGCAACAATTGAAGGTGACATCTTCATATCTTGTATATGGGTGAAACCTTCCAATACTTTTCTTTGTGGAAAGGAAAGAAGATGGAGAAGTCTCAGAAAAAGAAACTTCTGTTGATGTTTCTGGATGTGCAGCTGGATCCAGTACATGCAGCATCTAAGGATGGAAAAATTGACACTGAAAACATTTTTTACATAGTTTAATGGGCTTTTTCCTTCTCTAAGAGCTAGGAAGGATTTCTGCTCAAAAGCCATTTGTCATCTTTTTTCCAAGATGAAAATGAAGTATCTGTTTACCCAGAACCTTAATATAAAGATTAACATGCATCAAGAGTTCTTACCATTTCAGCCATTTTCTCAGCAGGGGTATTGCAAAACTCCAGAGCTGTTGAAGTCTTTTTTGGACTGTTAGTGCCAACATTTCCTAGAAGATGTGAGCTTACAGCTTTGGCTAGCTTACAATTCACAGCTGCTAGCTCTGTTGTAGTGTAAGGCTGGGCACTAGGATAGTATGTCTGTTGTCTCCCCCACTGAAGAGAGACCATGAGCTCCTCCAGCAGCCTGTGCAGAAAGGAAAGCAGCACTGTTAGTAGGGTTTGTATTCTATAATGTATAATCAGCACCCAGCACACTTCAGAGGAATCATCTCTTCCCAAGGCTTACTGCAGAACTAAATTTTAAACCAAAGAAATGGACAAAAAAAGTGTTTAAGAACAAGGAGACAAATGGGCTGTTCTCCAAGGCAAGACCTCACCAACACAGGACATTAACACTGGGGACACTTATTTGACGTCTGGCAGAATAAGCACTGTAAAGTCCATGTACGTAGAAGAATCTCTTCTTTGATATTTTGGAAGGAAACAGAGAAGACTTGAAATCAAGATAGTAAGTGATTAAAGAAAGAAAGCCTGAGGATGTGAGGGATGTCAGTTCCATAGTTTATTACCTTTAAGACCTCAGACCTCTAGGGAATGAAGAAAGTATTCTATTACTTTTGCTCTTTCAGCTCTAAGACTGAAATGTGGCCATACTATACATCAGCATAATTGATTTTTGTTGAATATCACTGGAAGAGGGGAAAGTTATTTGATTCTCCTCTAGCCTAAAATAAATTGACAAAAATGAAGTTTGCACAGAGGTACTCTGGATTAGAAAAATCATACTTGTGTGTATCAATCATCTCTTGACGGAACTGATCGCGTTCATTCAGCAAGTCTTGGATTGCGCTTTGTGCATCCCTGGTTTGGCGCTGAAGAATTGCTCTGGTATTGGTCAGCTCATCAGCCATCACCCTGCAAAGGAAATCTCCAGTCAGTACTGCAACAGCTTGGAAGTCACTTTCTTCTACTACAGACCGTAATTTGTCTGCTCAACCTGAGTATCAAGCTGCTGTTCTCTGTCCCCTCTCCCATGCAGAGCCTATATCAACCTAATTAAGAATAATTTCTGTTCACTTACAGCCAACACCAGTGCAAGTTTATGTTTTGACTGAGTTTAAACAATCTTAGGTCACTTAATACAAATCTAGTAAGAGACATTTCAAAATACCTTGGGAAAGTGTACACAGTTGACAAGGATCCTGTGAAAGAAAAAGCTAAATACATTTTTCTTTTACTAACAATTCTCACAGGTATGCTGTAATCACATCTGTTCACTCTTCTCTAAAAATGGAAGCTATGGCTATACACTGCATTCATTTACCTCTTTGCCCTACTCAGGGGCAATCACCAGATGCCAGATATGAGTGTTTAAGAGCTACAAAGGAGACAGCTGTTGTCACATTTTGCTATGCCATGAGGCTTGGCACTACCCCTCCAGCAGGCATTTCAAACGCCTGTGATATTCCAAATGCAAAAACCAGAATGACATTTAAACAACCACCAGTTAAAAATACAAGATAAAAATGAACCAGAATGTTTCAATATTGAAGAGTGTTACTTTAACCACACTGCTGAGACTCACAGTTCTGATCTCAGAACTCCTCATAATGTTAAAAAAACCCCAAGTTTGCCTAGTAACTCTTGCTAGGACTTACAAGTACCATTACACCCCATATGTTACACAAGTTACCATTTACCCCATATGCTGAAACTTCTCCAGCAAATTAAAGGGAGGAGACTGTATTCTATTGCCGTTTCCTTCAAGCAGTAAGGTCTTTTGTGATGTGCATTAAGCATCATAATTCAGTCAGTTATATCCAAGTATAGTAGAAAATTAAAAATCCTAGAACACTATTTACAGATCTGGTAAGACAACTAAGCAAGTTTAAAGTCATTGTCAAATGAGATTTTGATTTTCAGAACTGTTTTTCTGGTTAAAGAAGTAACAGTAAGGTCCTGAGCAGTAACACGACCAGTGTTTGATAAAGAGGTTCCCCTACTCTTTCTTCTGTAGTAGATCCCTGACTCACTATAAGCAGAGCTCTTAAACACATCAGTTTCTTCTCAAATTGATGACTGTATCATACTGGAGGGGGGTTGGGTATGAAAATCAACTAACTACCTGTAAGAAAAGTCAGCTGCCTTAGAACACGTTTTTATACCCTAAACTGCATGCAGTTTTATCTAAATGAAGAGCTTCTCTTGCTTTCTTGACAAGAGCTGTAGTTGAGATTTTAGGAGGGTTAGGACTCACTGGATTACCTCTGAAAAGCAGGACTATTCAGATTTACAAGGAGCTTACTTTCTTTATACCTTTCCTGTATTCTCAGATTTCACAGTAGGTATCACTATGGCTGTTGTGGCTGTCCTCTGCATATGTAAGCACACTGCAATGAGTGTATGTGATGAAAGCCTGAAGGAGAATGCTGTTAGGACAGCTCCATGAGAGGGAATACCTGCTTGCTAGGAATTTGCTTCTCCACACATCACATTGTATAGACATGCGCTCCAACTGTTCCGACAGCTGAGCCATATTCCGGCCCAGGACTTCGTTTTCTAGGATGAGCTGATTCTTCTCACGAGCCATCCGTTCAAAGTGATACTGCAGATCGTCGCCAACAGAAGCAACAAGTAATTTCTTCAACTCCCGATTGACCTGGAATTAGACCAGACTCCCTTGTAACTATCAATAGAGAATAAACACTCTTAAGAATGCAGTGCAACTTACTGCAAATTGATAACAGTAAATTGTCTTTCTCTTTCCAGAATGGGATGTATCCAGGCAAGCACAAACATATGAGCCTAATGCATGTCCAACACATTCTTGTTTAAATTCTAACAGTCAAAGAGGAAGAATGAAAGCCTACTGCAGGAAACAAAGTTTCAGTAGTATTCAACTCCTGAATCAGTAAGATAACAAAGGATTAGACAAGACATCCACAGGTGTATGAAATAGGAAGTTAGAGTCAACCCTTCTACCGCAAACCACTTCTCACTTAGTGATTAAGAAGCAAAGTCTTTCCTCATGAAAGATTCATTTCCCTGCAGCTATCTAGTGTGTTTCTCCTAGCTAAGTCTTTGACTCTTTCATCTGTTGTCAGAGAAGCAGCACTGGAATACTTTGATGTACTTCTACTCTACATTTCAGCTGATAAGTTCAAAAGGGAACCTATTTGTTTCAAGGTTAGAGTGTCAAAGCAGTTCTCTTTGCTCACATTCACAAACTGCTTATACAAACCAAAACAGTTCAGCTGCGGGAGAGAAAACACCTTTAATTTCTTACCTCTGTCTGTATACGCAGCTGATTAGAGAGACCTTCTTTATCTTGTAACAACCGCTTTTCTGAATTCTTTAGCTTTTCAATTGCATTTTTCAGCTCTATCTGTTCTTTCTTGGGATCTGTGGCTCCATCTGACTGATGGAATGTGTCTCCTTTATGTCCCACAGATTTAGCTACCTTAGCATTTTTAGTTGGAACAACATGGGTGATGGCTGCTTTGGGGACTAATATTCGAATAGCTTCAATCTCCACTGATTTATCTGCATGTACTTTCCCCAGCTGCAGAACTCCAGGACTCAGGGAAGAAGCTGTCTTTTTATGGGGGCTGTGGTGAGTGTGATGGCTGGCAGTGTTGGCTCCAGTGATCACTTCCACTGCTCCAGCTGTTTGCTCTGTTTCCATGCCATCTCCAGGTCCTCGAATGGGTGCTGAGGCATCATCAACTGAAATTTAGAAATTGTGGAGGAAAAGTTTACCACCTTTTACTTGGTTATAGTGTCATTGTAAGTCTTCCCTTAATTTCTGTACTTCAAAGTCAGAGATTTTAATTCTACACTGCATGTGTCAAATAGTCCATTGCAGCAGTGATTATCAAGCACAAGTCAGAAAACCATAGAATGGTTTGGATTGGAAGGGACCTTCAGGATCATCTTGTTCCAACACCCCTGCTCTGGGCAGGAACACCTTCCACTAGACCAGGGTGCTCAGGGCCCTGTCCAACCTGTTCTTGAACACTTCCAGGGATGGGGCATTCACAACTTCCCTGGGAACCTGTTCCAGTGTCTCACCACCCTCACAGTAAGCCCTTGCTCAAGTAAGTCCTTACTCAAATGTGCATTGCTCATTAACAACAGCAGTACAAGACACAAACACTGATCTGAATTGCATTAATTTTAATTTCCTGCTGCCATACAAGATTAAATGCAGACACAAAAAAGAGCTTTCCTGGAAAAAAAAAATCTTGACATTACTCATAGGCTGACAACAAAATCAGGTTTTGGGAGCTGGCAGAATCAGAGCAGTTTCATTTAAAAAGCAAGAAGCAAATGAAAAACAGCTATTACCCAGACAGCTACTGACACCTTAAGAAGTTTAGCAGACTTTTAAGTATTAACATGTTTTAGTTGCCCAAGTGAAGGTTTAAGAAAAGGCAACAATCCAGTTCTGCTCCATTTCTGAACTACAGACTCCAGCATTCCCAGTAATGCTGCATTCTGCTCTGTAGTCCCCAATATATATGACATTTACTGAAATTAATTTTATTTAAGTCCACTAAGTTTTCAGCTGAATGAATAATTATTGTAGTGCAGTTTCCTCACAATGGGCAAGAGATACAAAGTTTCTGAGGGCATGGCTACACATACTGCTTTTTTTCTCATACTGCAGGCAGTAATGTGAGCTTGTGTCTTCTATCCAAATATTAATGGATTTCAAAAATGCTGTAATAACACCATTATATTGCCTTACTTTCAAGTTTGCTGAATCAGGACCAACAGGTTCTAAATACCAGAGGAGGCTGTCAGACAAGGGTACAGACAGATCACAGTACCAGTGACAAAATTATTTTTCAATATCGAGCTGGATTAGAGAAACTACATTCAATCCAGGCAGCTCTGGTTTTCACTGCAATAATGAAGTCTCAGAACAACTTCCTCATAGCTACATAAAAGGAGTAAGTTTAAATGAAAGTAGCCTGATATACAGTGTAACTCTGGTGTTTAGAATTCCAGTTAAAGTACTTTTTAATCCAGTCTGCTTAGATGTCTTATGAACAACCTACCTTTTTCTAGAGATGTCATTTTCTCTTTAGCAGTCAGCTCTTCCTAACTAGGTAAGTCTGAGGAAGAAATAAGGAAGGGGATGAAAAAAAAAATCTTTAGCAAGGTAACCACAGCAGTTAATCTTGGATTATCCTGTTTTCTAGTAAAACCTCAAAACTCCAGTTCAGTAGCACAGTGAAAAAACCCACACCAAAACAAACAAAAAAACCACAAAATAATAAAAACTACACCAAAACCCATAGAGTTAAAAGGAGAAGATTGTGAGTCTTCTGGCACTTGTGTCTTTTTTTCACCAAGAACTGCACTTCAACTCCTTTGCATTGCTCCTCATCTTGTTCTAGTTTCCATTCCTCAAATTTCATTTTCTGGTCTCCCTCCCTCCTTTTTTCAGTGAGTCCCTATCTTACCCTTTAAAAGCCTGTAACACTCCCACAGTACAACTGAATGACTGTGCCAAGATAACCTAAAATAATCACAGAACCACAAGAGAAGGAAATCCCACACGGTGCTTCAAGCAGATGAAGAGGTGAGGCGGAAACAATGGCAACTGCACAGCTGCACAATTCCTTCAGTCCTGCTTGCTGAAACAAGATTTTTGATAGGGCCAATTTTCAGTCAAAGAAGGAGTTCGTGCCCTGAATGGGTGCACATGGTAAGTTTAACCTAACAACAAAAGCTGACCCCCAGTTTGGCCCAAACCACCATCCTGGCCGTTTTCTCCCTTATCCACCAAAGGCATTGACCACTGCCACATTCTTCCACAAGGCCATCCACTCTCAATTATACATGCCACTCATCCCTCTTTTCTAGGGTCTAACTATGTTCCTTTGAGATCAGTATACTCCTATCTTGTTTGGCTGGCTTTTTTTCCTTGAGTTCTCCCCATTATTCAAGGGAGATCCGCAGGACCCTTGCTTCCTTTCCCTGTACCACTAACTGAAACGGTTTAACCTCAGCTTTTTGACTTCCATTGCAGCAGCTCTCTGCCCTTAAAGGAAAATGGCAGCAGTGAGCACACTGCTACTTTCGGGTTTCTAGACTAAAGATTTGTTTTGTGTCAGGCAGGTTTATCTTTTGTGATAAAGAAGACAAGAGAAACACCTTTTCCTCCTTGAGCTTTCTCAAACTACAGCTAGAGAGATGTCTCACCATCTGTTGCTTCTACAACTGGAGTTGTGTGTTCGCTTACTTAACAGCATTAGGTGTTAATCACCCCTGCTGTTCGTTCCTTTTGATTGAGGATCTCTATTTACTTGATGAGAACGAGGAGGATGAAAGCGTAGCTGCTCAGGAAGAGGCAAGAATACTCAACGAAAGACTGATTAGGAGCATTTGGGCTTATCTGCTCCATCAGACACGACCTGCCGGTGATCCTGCTCCTTCAGAGTTCCCGCTACAATCCCGGCCAGCTACGTGCAGGAGCACTGTGAGCCTCCCAGCGCGTCCCCCTCCTCCTCCATCTCCCTCACTGGTTGCATCATTACCCACCGCACCTCTCAGGACGCCGAGCCCTGCAGGATCCAGGGCCTCGCACAGCCACCGCCCGCCCAGCCCCG